>PISX010033412.1:0-15111 GCA_004024625.1 Mellivora capensis | reverse complement strand
GTGGAAAGAACCAAGATGCCCTTCAACAGACGAATGGATAAAGAAGATGTGGTCCATATACACTATGGAGTATTATGCCTCCATCAGAAAGGATGAATACCAGACTTTTGTAGCAACATGGACGGGACTGGAAGAGATTATGCTGAGTGAAATAAGTCAAGCAGAGAGAGTCAATTATCATATGGTTTCATTTATTTGCGGAGCATAACAAATAACACGGAGGACATGGGGAGATGGAGAGGAGAAGGGAGTTGAGGGAAATTGGGTTGGGTGATGAACCACGAGAGACTATGGACTCTGAAAAATAACCTGAGGGTTTTGAAGGGGCGGGTGGTGGGAGGTTGGGGGAGCCTGGTGGTGGGTATTGTGGAGTGCACGCATTGCATGGAGCAGTGGATGTGGTGTAAAACTATGAATTCTGTTACGCTGAAAAGAATTTAAAAAAAAAAAAAAAGAAAGGAAGGAAGGAAGAAAGAAAAGCTTCATGACATTGGTCCCAGCAATAACTTCATGGGTATTAGACTAAATGCACAAATAACTAAAATAAAAACAAACTAATAAGGTTCTGCACAATGAAGGAAAAAATCAACAGTGTGAAATGCAACATATATTCTAGGAGAAAATATTTGCATACCATATATCTGGTAAGCGGTGAATTTCCAAAATATATAAGGAACTCCTACAAATGAATAACAAAACAACAAACACTACAACAACTAATAAGCTGAAATTAATAATGAGCTGCAGACTTGAATAAACATTTCTCCAAAGAAAATATACAAATAGCCAACAAGTATGTTAAAATAAAAGATGCTCAATGTTACTAATAATCAAAGAAATGCAAATCAAAATTACAGTGAGAATCTCCTCACACCAGCTAGGATGGCTAATAGTTAAAAAAATAATTGTTGCCAAGGATGTTGAGAAATTGAAATCGTTGCATGCTACCCACAGTAATATAAAATGATACAGCAATGGTGGAAAGCAGTGTGGCAATTACCCCAAGATTAAAAATGTTACTACCAGGGGTGTCTGGGTGGCTCAGATGGTTAATTTATCTGCCTTTGGCTGAGGTCATGGTCTCCAGGTCCTGGGATAAAGCCCCATGTCAGGCTCCCAGCTCATTGGCATTCTTCTCTCTCTCCCTCTGCTTCTCCCCCTCATTACACTCTCTCAGTCTCTTTATGTCTCTCTCAATGAATATATATATATATGTGTGTGTGTGTGTGTGTGTGTGTGTGTGTGTGTGTGTGTATCCAAACCAAACAATATGTGAATATGATGCAGCATCTCACCTAAAATAATTGAAACCATGATCTCAAAGAAATACTAACACACATGTCCATTTTCAGGACTATTTACAAAAACCAAGATGTGGAAACAACTTAAATGTTTTTCAGTAGAAGAATAGATAAAGAAAATATATCTGTATACATATAATGTAGTATTACTTAACCTTTAAAAAGAAGGAAATCCTGCAATATACAACATAGATGAAACTTGATGACATTATGCTTAGTGAAATAAGCCACTTACTGAAGAACAAATACTGCATGATTTTATTTATAGGAAGTATCTAAAATACTCAAATTCATAACCAGAGTACAATAGTGGTGTCCAGGGACTGGGGGAAGGGGGAAATGGAGAATTGCCAGTCAATGGGTATGAAGATTCAGTTATTCAAGATTAAAAAGTTCTAGATATATGCAGTACAACATTGTGCCTATAGTTAGCAATACTGTATTGTACAGTTAAAAATCTCCTGAAAATAGATCTTGTGTAAAATGTTACTACAATTAAAAAAAATGATTTGGAACAAAGCAAGAATGTTTCTTCTCACTGTCCCTATTTAACATCATAGTGGAAGTTCTAGCTCATGGAATAAAATAAAAAAAGAAATGGAAGTATGCAGACCACAATGGGAAAAATGAAATTACCTTTACTCAGATTATAGAATTATCTATAGACAAGACAACAAATAATCTACAAAAACCATCATGGGTTAAAAAGTAAATATGGTGGGAGTTACAGTTCCTACAAAGTAGGAAGACCCTGAACTCACCTCTTCTACAGAACACACAAAATTATTCCTATTAACAGAACAATAAAATAAGACAACATAGACATAAAAACTGAAGATAAAAGCATGAAGAGAAAGGGAAAGGAAAATGAAAAAAGTTTCTTCAGCTTATTTTTTATAATGTGTTTGAACTTAAATGGCCATCATTAATCACAAAGAGAGAAAGCAAAAGAAGAAAAAAGGAATAAGGAAGAGCTACAAATACAACCTGAAAACAAATTTTTAAAAATGATAATAAGTACATATCTATCAATAATTACTTAAAATGTAAGTGACCTATAGATCCTGGATATCAGCCCTTTGTCTGTACTGTCATTTGCGAATATATTCTCCCATTCGGTAGGTTGCCCCTTTGTTTTGTTGACTGTTTGCTATGCAGAAGCTTTTGATCTTGATGAAGTCCCAAAAGTTCATTTTCTTTTTTTTTTTAATTTCTTTTTAGCGTAACATAATTCATAGTTATTGTACCACACCCAGTGCTCCATGCAATGCGTGCCTCCATAATACCCACTACCTGGTTCCCCCAACCTCCAGCCCCTGCCCCTTCAAAACCCTCAGGTTGTTTTTCAGAGTCCAGGGTCTCTCATGGTTCATCTCCCCCTCCAATTTCCCTTAACTCCATTCTCCTCTCCATCTCCCCATGTCCTCCATGTTATTTGTTATGCTCCACAAATATGTGAAACCATATGATAATTGACGCTCTCTGCTTGACTTATTTCATTCAGCATAATTTCTTCCAGTCCTGTCCATGTTGCTACAAAAGTTGGGTTTAGCTTCCAGGTGTTTGAGATCCTTCCAAACTTTTCCTTGTGACTGAGCTCCAGTCTCAAGGCACTGTGATCTGAGAATATGCAGGGAATAATCTCAGTCTTTTGGTACCGGTTGAGTCCTGATTTGTGACCCATTATGTGGTCTGTTCTGGAAAAGGTTCCATGTGCACTTTAGAAGAATGAGTATTCTGATGTTTTAGGGTGGAATGTTCTATATATGTCTATAAAGTCCATCTGGTCCAATGTGTCATTCAGTGCTTTTGTTTCTTTATTGATTTTCTGCTTGGATGATCTGTCTATTAATGAGAGAGGTGTGTTAAGATCTCCTAATATCAATGTATTCATATCAATATGACTCTTTATCTTGATTAATTGTTTTCTTATGTAATTGGCTGCTCCCATATTGGGGGCATAAATATTTACAATTGTTAGATATTCTTGGTGGATAGTCCCTTTAAGAATGATGTGGTATCCTTCTGTATCTCTGACTACAGTCTTTAGTTTAAAATCTAATTTATCTGATATGAGAATCGCCTTCTTTTGAGGCCCATTGGCATGAAAGATGCTTCTCCATCCCTTCACTTTCAGTCTGGGTGTATCCTTAGGTTCGAAATAGGTCTCTTGTAGACAACATATCGATGGGTCCTGTCGTTTTATCCAATCCGGAACCCTATGTCATTTTATGGGTGCATTTAGGCCATTCACATTGAGAGTGATTATTGATAGATACGTTTTCATTGACATCGTGTTACCTTTGAAGTATTTCTTTCTGTAGATTGTTTCTATATTTCTGTTCAATGATATTCTTGGGGTTTTTCCTCTTTTATAGAAGCCCCCCTTAATATTTCCTGCAGTGTCGGCTTGGTGGTCGCATACTCTTTTAAGCCTTGCTGGTCTTGGAAACTCTTTCTCTCTCCATCCATTTTGAATGTCAGTCTTGCTGGGTAATGTATTCTGGGCTGCATGTTCTTCTCATTTAGTGCCCTGAATATATCTTGCCATCCCTTTCTGGCTTACCAGGTTGCTGTAGACAGGTCTGACGTTATTCTGATGGGCTTTCCTCTGTAGGTAAGGAGCATCTTTGTCCTAGCTGCCTTCAAGAGAGTTGCTCTACAATTATAATTCTTCATTCTTACTATCAGGTGTCTCGAGGACATTCGAGAATCTATAATCTTGGGGGCGGACCGTTCTGCCTCTAGTACATGAACCCTGGTTCCATTCACGAGAAAATTTTCAAGAAGAACTTGTTCCACTATAGCTTCTAGACTTCTTTCCTTCTCCTCCCCTTCAGGGATTCCAATAAATCTGACGTTGGAACGTTTCATGGCATCATTTATTTCCCTAATTCTGGTTTCGTGGCTTCTAAGCTGTTTGTTCCAGGCTTCCTCCTGATTCTTTCTATCTGTTTGCCCTCCAGATCACTAATTCTATCTTCTGTCTCAGTTACCCTAGATTTTAGGGAATTTAGATTAGATTGGAACTCATTGAGAGCCTTGTGAACATCATCCCTGGTGGCTTTCAGTTCTTCCCTAATCAATTCCTTTTGGTCATCCATGGCTTTCTCCAACCTAGCTATTGCCTGGATAATTGTTAGCCTGAATTCCCTTTCTGACATATTGTCTATGTCAGTAGCCATTAGCTCTGTTCCAGAAGGCCCATCCTCTGAATTTTTCTTCTGTTGGGCATTCCTCCTCCTAATAATTTTGGTGAGAGATGGCTGAACGGATGTAGCTGGATGTATCAACCGTGGTGCAGTCAAGGTGCACCCTGGAACACTTCTGAGCAATCAAGAGTCCCCACCCAAGTGAAAGAAAAAAAGAAAGAGAGAAAGAAGAAAAAAAAAATGAGAGGGAGAGAGAGACAGGAAAAAGAAAGAAAGATAAAAGAGAAGGCTCAGCCCAAATGGGCCCCAAGGTGATTTGTGAAGTACACAAGCAAAAACAGACAAACAAAAAGACTGATAAAAGTATATGACAAGAGAAGAAAAAATATATACATATATATGTAGAAGCAAAACAAACAAACAAACAAAAAAAGGAACCTCGTCAAAAAGAACCTCAAGTATAAGATTTATATACTACCAGGACAAGCACAAATACACAGAAACACGGTGGAAGATAAAGATGGGAGAGTGGTTATAAATTCTCAGTGTGGGCGAGGATGGTTATTTCGACTCTTCCTGGATGTATCTTGATATCTTTGTTAAAGGACTCAACTTTCCTAAGATACTGGGGGATTAAAAATCCGTTTACCTATAGGGGTAGCATTGATTGGGGAAAGGGGATTACCTTGAAGTTTAACTCTATATGGATATTAAAAAATAAAAATACCAAAAAAAATAAACTAAATGAAACTAAGCTAAAATTAAAAAAAAATTGAAAAATAGAAAACCGAAAGAAAAACACGGGTATATGTATGAAAATGTTCAAGTTAAAAGGTTATTATGGAATTTGATGTACTGGACATCTCACTGTGATGGTAAATAGGCTAAAAATATCTATATAAAAATAAAAAAAAAATAAAAAATGAACCAGAATAGTGGGAACGAATTAAAAATAAAAGTTGTATCTATGAAGTAGTGGTGGTTGTTCTCTTGTCATTTTGTTTGTTTGTTTGTTTGTTTGTTTGTTTTTCCCGGTTGGCTTTCTGGGGGAGGGGCCTGCTTCATGGGTTTTCAGGCAGTGTTTCCTGAGTTAAGTCCTCTGGCCCCCCCCAAGAGAGTGGGCTCTGAGGAAACCGGTTTTTCAGGCTTTTGTTCTCTGGAGGTTTTTATGTTTGTTCATTTTTTTTCTCTACCCTTGGTGGCTCTTAATGGGTTTTGGAGGTTTCAAGGAAAGCAAACTGCACCTAGACCTCCCTCTCAGAGAGAAGCCTCAGTCTATTCCCCTCTGGGTGCTGCAGAGCACATAAGTTCCCCCTTGGCTGCTGGCAGAGCATGTTCCCAGTGGCTGTCCCTGGGGACATAGGGAATCCTGCTTGTACCCAAAACCACAACAGCGGTGGCTGTCTGGGCAGCTCCAGACCACCAGAGAGGTTCTAAGCAGTGATTGAACACTGAGATTTTCCCGCTGGGGGGGCTGGCATCACTCAGACTTTCTGGGTTCGAGAGCGCTGGCCTGGCGCTTCCACGTACCTCTCTCAGGGGAGGGTGTGGGCCCCGTCTCAGGCTCTGATTGCATGGCACACGCATGGGGACTGCAAAATGACTGAGTTTCTGTGGCTGGAGAGGCTCCCAGGCCCTCACGGGAGCCGCACCCCACGTGCCCTTAGGCGCTCTCACTCTCGGCTCCAAGACCAACACCTGGTTTCTCCACTGCACTCACTCTGACTCAGCCCCAGGGGTGGTCGTCCTCAGTCCAGCGACTTAAGCCCCTGTCCCTAACCATCCCAATTCCCACAATTTCTCCCCGAGATCCTTTGCTCTTTTGAGTGGTTTCAACCAGACTCCAAGGTAATGCTGGTTCCCAGTTGCAGGGCACTCTCATATTGGGGTATTACTTTCCAATGGGTAGCTTCTAGTGGCTCTCCCCCACTTTTGTTTATCTTCTGATACCAGTCCAACTTTCCCACTCTGCTATACCTGCCCACTGGCGCCTTCTGCCCTCATAGAGATCCAGACATGTAGAATTCTAATCTCAGGCTGATTTCATGGGTGATCAGAGTTCCTTGGTAGGTAATCAGCTCACTTTAGAGTACAGGTTGAAATGCCACCTCCTCCTAGTTCCCCACCATCTTCCCCCCAAATGTTCATTTTCACTTTTGTTTCCTTTGCCTTTAGAGACATATCTTGAAAGAAGTTGCTGTGGCTGACGTTGGAGTGGTTACTGCCTATGTTATCCTCTAGGATTCTGATGGATTCCTGTCTCATGTTGAGGTCTTTTATCCATTTCGAGTTTATCTTTTTGTATGGTGTAAGAGAATGGTCAGGTTTCACTCTTCTACACATAGCTGTCCAATTTTCCCAACCCCATTTATTGAAGAAACTGTCCTTTTTCCAGTGTAAATTTTTTCCTGCTTTGTCAAGGATTATTTGACCATAGAGTTGAGGGTCCATATCTGAGCTCTCTACTCTGTTCCACTGGCCTATGTGTCTGTTTTTATGCCAGTACCATGATCACAGTTTTGTAGTAAAGCTTGAAATCAAGCAATGTGATGCCCCCAGTTTTGTTTTTCTTTTTCAACATGTTCTTAGCAATTCAGGGTCTCCTCTGATACCATATATCTTATAAAGAACTCCTCAAACTCAACACACACAAAACAGATAATCACATCAAAAAATGGGCAGAAGACATGAACAGACACTTCTCCAAAGAAGACATACAAATTGGCTAACAGACACATGAAAAAATGTTCATCACTAGCCATCAGGGAGATTCAAATCAAAACCACATTGAGATACTACCTTACACCAGTCAGAATGGCCAAAATTAACAAGACAGTAAATAACGTGTGTTGGGGAGGATGTGGAGAAAGGGGAACCCTCTTACACTGTTGGTGGGAATGCAAGTTGGTATAGCCACTTTGGAAAATAGTGTGAATATTCCTTAAGAAATTAAAAATAGAGCTTCCCTATGACACTGCAATTGCACTACTGGTATTTCCCCCAAAGATACAGATGTAGTGAAAAGAAGGGCCATCTGTACCCCAGTGTTCATAGCAGCAATGGCCACGGCCACCAAACTGTGGAAAGAACAAAGATGCCCTTCCGTGGATGAATGGAAATTGTGGTCTGTATACACTATGGAGTATTATGCCTCCATCAGAAAGGATGAACACCCAACTTTTGTATCAACATTGATGGGAATGGAATAAATTATGCTGAGTTAAATAAGTCAAGCAGAAAGTGTCAATTATCATATGGTTTCACTTATTTGTGGAACATAAGAAATAACATGGAGGACATGGAATGATGTAGAGGTGAAGGGAGTTGGGGGAAATTGGATGGGGAGATGAACCATGAGAGACTATAGACTCTGAAAAATAATCTGAGCATTTTGAAGGTGGTGGGAGGTTGGGTAAGCCTGGTGTTGGGTATTATGGAGGGCATGTATTGCACAGAGCACTGGGTGTGGTGCATAAACAATGAATTCTGGAACACTGAAAAGAAACTTTAAAAATAAATAATTTTTTTAAAAAAATTAAAAAATGTAAATAGGCTAAATGTTTCAATCAAAAGACCTAGTGTTTGCCCAAGTATCCATCAACTGATGAATGAAAAAAGATGTGGTGTGTGTGTGTATGTATGTACGTGTGTGTGTGTGTGTGTGTCTGTGTATGTAATTGAGGCATAAAAAAGAATAAAATCTTGCTCTTTGCAATGTCACCAATGGAGCTAGAGAGTATAATGCTAAGCAAAATAAGTCAGTTAGAGGAATTAAATACTATATGAATTCATTCATATGTGGAATTTAAGAAATAAAACAAATGAGCAAAGGAAAACAAAAAAAGAGAGAGGCAAACCAAGAAACAGTCTCCAGAGAACAAAGTGATGATTATCAGGGGGGAGGTAGGTGGGGAAGTGGGTGAAGTAGGTGATGGGGATTAAGGGGTATACTTATCATGAGGAGCACCAGGTGACATATGAATTGTTGAATCACTATGTAGTACACATGAAACTTCCATATCACTGTATATTAACTAACTGGAATTAAAATAAAAACAAAACAAAAAAGATATTGTGTTTAGATAAAAAGCAAAACACACTGATCTTGCTTGAGATTAAAAACAAAAACAGAAACAAAAACAAAAAAACAAGGCCCATCTGTATGCTGCCTACAAAAGATTCACCTCTCACCTAAGGACACATACAGACTGAAAGGGAAGGGATGAAAAAGCATTCACCATGCAAATAGAAGTGAATAAAAAGGCAAGCCAGAGTAACTATACTAAAAGAAAAGAAATACTGCAAGGTTGCAGAAAAGAAAGTCAATAAATAAAAGTCAAATTCTTTCCTAATACCAATAATGAACAACTGAAATTTGAAATTAAAGACAGTACCATTTATGATAGCCCCCAAAACTGAAATACTTAGATATAAATCAAACAAACTATATACATGCTGTATAGAGAGAAAACTACAAAATGCTGACGAAAGAAATCAAAGAAACTTTTAAAATATTGTTATAATGTCATAGGGGGAGGGAAAAAAAAGAAGGAAGCAAACTATAAGAGACTCCTAACTATAGAGAACAAACTGAGGGTTATTGGAAGAGAGATGGGTGGGAGATGGGCTAAGTGGGTGATTGTTATTAAGGAGGGCACTTGTGTAATGATGAATCACTGAATTATACTCCTGAAACCAATATTACACTATAAGTTTACTAACTAGAATTTAAATTAAACTTTGAAAAAATAGAATATCAATTATTCCCTATCTGATCTCTAAGTTCAACACATCTCAATAAAAATTCCAAGAAGTTATTTCACGCATTGGAGTGTGTGTGTGTGTGTGTGTGTGTGTGTACATCAATAGACTTCAAAATGTATATGGAAAAGCAAAGGACTTATAATAGTCAACAAATTACTATAAAAATAAAATTCGAAGACTTATTAGCCTACTTCAAGACTTTCTATAAAGGTTGAGTAATAAAGACAGTATAGTATTAGCAAAAGAATAAACCCATATACTAGAAGAGTAGAAAAGAGAGCACAGAAATCCCACAAAAATAGAGTCAACTGATTGATGACCATGGCACAAAGTCAATTAGATGGAAAAAAGTCTTCAAACAAATGTTGGTAGAACAACTGGAGGTCCATATTTTTTTAAATGCACCTCGACACTGATGTTACACTTTACATAAAAATTAATTCAAGGGGGGCCTGGGTGGCTCAGTGGGTTGTGCCTATGCCTTCAGCTCAGGTCATGATCTCATGTCCTGGGATTGACCCCCACATTGGGCTCTCTGCTAGGTGGAGAGACTGCTTCCACCTCTCTCTGCCTACTTGTGATCTCTGTCTGTCAAATAAATAAATAAAATCTTTAAAAAATTGACTCGAAATGGTTCATAAGTCTAAATATAAAATGCAAACTTACAAAAATGTTAGAAGAAAACACAGGAGAAAACCTAGGTGACCCTGAGTTTGGTAATTAGTTTTCAGATATAACGTGAAAATTATTGCCAAAAATATGAAGAACAGAAATTGATAATATGAACTAACTAAATACTTCTGCATTGAGAAAGACACTGTTAAGAAAATGAAAAGACAAGTCATGGATAAAGATAATCATAAAGCTCAGATAAAGAATTTGTATCCAAAATATTAGTTAAAAATATTTTGGTTCTAGTTCAAGATGGCAATGTAGAAAGATCCTAAACTCATCTCCTCCCACAGAAAGACCAAAAACTACACCTCTGTATGAACAATTTTCTCTGGAAAAAAATGTCATATTTACCCCTCTCATCAAGAAAATGAGAGGGGGAGGAGAAATAAAATGCAAACATAGTTCTGAAACTCAGTTTCAAGGCGGGGGGGGGGGGTCTGTGGCCCACACTTTCCCACGGTCACAAGGAATCTTCCAGACTTCCCAGTTTAAACAAGAGGATATTGTTCTGAGACACTGAATCTGAATGGCCTACAGGGTGAACCTAGACTGAAAAAGAGCAAGAGGATGGAAATGGTTATATGGTGGGCCAAATGTGTTTCTTAGAAATGAGATGAGACAGAATGTTTTTATTGAAGTGACTAGGGCAATCTCCTAACAGCCCAATTCTCATTTCCAGGAGTGAGAAACAACTGTGGGCTTAGGTGAGGGTAAATCTCCACTGCCTACACCTGGAACCCCTGGCAGCAAGAACTCTGTGTTCTCCCTACAGAAATAGAGGGAAAGCTGGTGTTCACTTCTTTGAATGGCCCTCACCATGAATCGATAGAGGCTGCAGAGATTCAGGTATAGTATGTTGGGACTCCCAGCTGATGCTCAGGCTTTTGGAGGCAGGCTGTGGTGAAATAGGCTTTGAAAGGGCAATTCCTGAGCTCACCAGATCCTGCAGCATGCAGCATATTTGTGATAGTTCTGTTCTTCAGAAAGAGTGCATTCCAAGCTCAAGGAGAGGATGGCCCCCTTTCTTTAGGGATAGCAGAAATGGATGATCTCATATAATGCCGGACTGAAGTGGGAACTCACTTGGGTGCAGGCTATGTGGGTAAAATCCCCCAGGCGCCCATAGGTAAACCAACCTGAAATTTAGAAAAAAAAAATCAGCAAGGGGATGAAAATGGTACAAGGAAGGCCAAAAATATACAATAAAATTGGGAATAGGGAATTGGTTTGGGGATTGTGGACATTGCTGCCCTAAACATTGGGGGGGTGTGCTGTTTCAAATCAGTATGCATGGATCCTTTGGATAAACACCTAGGCATGCCATCGATGAGTCCTAAGGTAGTTCTATTGGTAACATTTTCAGGAACTGCCATACAGTTTTCCGGAGTGCTGCATCAGTTTGCATTTCCACCAAAAGTGTAAGATGGTTCCCCTTTCTCCACATTCTCGCCAACACCTGTTGTTTCCACAAGTGTTCATTTTAGTCATTCTGATTGGTGTGAGGTGGTATCTCATTGTGGTTTTGATTTGTAAATCCTATACTGAGTGATGTGGAGCATCCTTTCACAATCCTAGGGCAGAACACAGGCAGCAATCTGTTTGACAAATTCTTGCTAGACACATCTCCAAAGGCAAGGGAAACAAAACCCAGAATGAACAATAAGGCCTTCATCAAGATAAAAAGTTTTGTACAGCAAATGAAACATTGAAAAAACCAAAAGACAACATCAAGAATGGGAGAAGATGCCTGGGCAGCATAATCACTAAAACATGGACATTCTCATCTGGAGAAACTTGAGACACCTCGCATTCCACAAAGCCCACTGATGCCATTCTGATGTTGGAGTCCAAATGGAGCACTGAAATAGGGATGAATGGGTTTGAGCAACCTACTGACATTAGGTGGAAAAGGAGAGACATGGGAGGGTTTTAGTTCCAGGAAGACTCAAGGAGACTGAGAGCTGGCTCATCTAAACACATGGGAAGACTCCCTGGATGCCATCCTAGGAGTTTGACCTTTCAGGAGACTCTGTGAGATTCACCAACTACAGCAGGAAGGCAGCTCTTGGCTTTGCCAGATTTCACATGATCTTGGGGAAGATCTCACATGATCTCAGTCCAAATCTTGTCAGATGTCATTCAAGCCCTGTGAGACCTTGGGCCAGCCAACAAAGTGTAGGGTTAAAGCTCGTTAGGTTTCCGACCAAACTGTCAGGCCCTTAGATGGAACTGGCACTCCCTAGCACAGCCTGCTTCATGCTCCTCAAGAAGGTAGGTACCCAAATCTCATGAGATCTCAGTTCAAATCTTATGAGATATATGATAAGTCTTATGAGAACTCATTCCAAATATTATGAGATCTCTTTCCAAATCTCATGATATCTCAGGTACATCTTACATGACTTCTACCCAAATCTGGTGAGATCATAGGCCAAATCTTGTTAAGTCTTAGCCCAAATCTCATGACATCTCAGTCCAAACCTCATGAGATCTCAGACACATCTTATGTGATTTCCCCCCAAATCTCATGAGAACTCATTCAAAATCTCATGAGAGCTCATTCAATATCCTGAAATCTCAGTCCAAATCTCATGAGATCTTAGGCACATCTCACACTATTTATACCTAAATCTCAGAGGTCTCCAAATCTCATAAGATCTCAGGCACATCTCATGAGATTTCTATGCAAATTTTGTGAGATCTGAGTCCAAAGCTTGAGAGATCTCAGTCCACCCAGGCTTCAGGTCTGGCACACATCTATAGTTTACAGAAGTGCTCTCAGGGAATGCAGACAGGAAATGCCATTTTTGTACTTTCCCTCTGCCTCATGATAGCTCATTAACATCTCCCAGAAGGAGCACATACACTCTTCAGGAGTGCTGATTTTTACAGCTGTCACCGAAGGACACCTCTAGATTGCCTGGTACTAATAGCCAATAGGACTTATACTTGTGGTACCCAGGACTGCACGTGTTTGTATCTTTTAAAAGCAGCTGCCTGAGGGTCTGGATTCTAATCATATTGAACCTACGTGCAGACTCAAATTCTCCCTTTTGAAACACTGACTGGTTTTAACACACTTTTAGGAGTCATTTAGCACACTATTAGGAATTATTAAAAATAAAATAGGCTGCTTGGCAACTGCAAAGTTCTGAGAGATAATCAACAGCTAAGGCAAGGTTGAACATTAAGGTTCATCTCCTACATGTCTTCTGCCCACTTTTTGATATGATTATCTGTTTTGCCTGTGTTGAATTGAGAAGTTCTTTATAGATCCTGGATATCAACCTTTTGTCTGTACTGTCATTTACAAATATCTTCTCCCATTCCGTGGCTTGCCTCTTTGTTTTGTTGACTGTTTCCTCTGCTGTGCAGAAGCTTTTGATCTTGATGAAGTCCCAAAAGTTCATTTTTGCTTTTGTTTCCTTTGCCTTTGGAGACATATCTTGAAAGAAGTTGCTGTGACTGATATCAAAGAGGTTACGCCTACGTTCTCCTCCAGGATTCTGATGGATTCCTGTCTCACATTGAGGTGCTTTATCCATTTCCAGTTTATCTTTGTGTACGGTGTAAGAGAATGGTCGAGTTTCATTCTTCTACACATAGATGTCCAATTTTCCCAGCACCATTTATTGAAGAGATTGTCTTTTTTCCATTGTATATTTTTTCCTGATTTGTCGAAGATTATTTGACGATAGAGTTGAGGGTCCATATCTGGGCTCTCTACTCTGTTCCATTGGTCTATGTGTCTGTTTTGATGCCAGTACCATGCTGTCTTGGTGATCACAGCTTTGTAGTAAAGCTTGAAATCAGGTTATGAGATGCCACCAGTTTTATTTTTGTTTTTCAACATTTCCTTAGTGATTCGGGGTCTCTTCTGGTTCCATACAAATTTTAGGATTTTTTGCTCCAGCTCTTTGAAAAATACCAGTGGAATTTTGATTGGAATGGCATTAAAAGTATAGATTGCTCTAGGTAGTATAGACATTTTAACAATGTTTATTCATCTGATCCAAGAACATGGAATGGTCTTCCATCTTTTTATGTCTTCTTCAATTTCTTTCATGAGTGTTCTGTAGTTCCTCGAGTACAGACCGTTTACCTCTTCGGTTAGGTTTAATCCCAGGTATCTTATGGTACTTAGTGCTATAGTAAATGGAATCTATTCTCTAATTTCCCTTTCTGTATTTTCATTGTTAGTGTATAAGAAAGCCACTGATTTCTGTACATTGACTTTGTATCCTGCCACATTACTGAATTGCTGTATGAGTTCTAGTAGTTTGGCGGTTGAGTCTTTTGTGTTTTCCATATAAAGTATTATGTCATCTGCGAAGAGCGAGAGTTTGACTTCTTCCTTGCCAGTTTGGTTGCCTTTTATTTCTCTTTGTTGTCTGATTGCTGTTGCTAGGACTTCTAATACTATGTTGAACAAGAGTGGTGAGAGTGGGCATCCTTGTCTTGTTCCTGATCTCAATGGGAAGGCTGTGAGCTTCTTCCCATTGAGGATGATGTTTGCTGTGGGTCTTTCATAGATAGATCTTATGAAGTTCAAGAATGTTCCCTCTATCCCTATACATTGAAGTGTTTTAATCAGGAACGGATGCTGGATTTTGTCAAATGCTTTTTCTGCAACAATTGAGAGGACCCTGTGGTTCTTCACTCTTCTCTTATTGATTTGTTCTATCACATTGATTGACTTGCAAATGTTGAACCACCTTTGTAAGCCAGGGATGAATCCCACCTGGTTATGGTGGATGATCTTTTTAATGTGCTGTTGGATCCTGTTTGCTAGGATCTTGTTGAGAATCTTAGCATCCATATTCATCACTGATATTGGTCTGAAATTCTCCTTTTTGTGGTGGTCTTTGCCTGGTTTGGGGATCAGGGTAATGCTGGCTTCATAAAAAGAGTCTGGAAGTTTTCCTTCTGCTTCAATTTTTGGAAACAGCTTCAGGAGAATAGGTGTTATTTCTTCTTTGAAAGTTTGGTAGAATTCCCCAGGGAATCTATCAGGTCCTGTGCTCTTGTTTTTTGGGAGGTTTTTGATCACTGCTTCAATCTCGTTACTAGATATTGGTCTATTCAGGTTGTCACTTTCTTCCTGGTTCAATTTTGGGAGTTTATATTTTTCCAGGAATGCATCCATTTCATCTAGGTTGCTTAACTTATTGGCATATAACTGTTGATAATAGCTTCTGATGATTGTTTCTACTTCCTTG
>PISX010033411.1:0-15112 GCA_004024625.1 Mellivora capensis | reverse complement strand
TGTGACCGGTTCAAGGTAACCCCGAGCTGAGAGCTCACTCCTCGGCTCTGTCTCTGTAGCCGGCTTCCCGCTCCGATACCTGCTAGCTCTGCAACACTCAGACACCCTTCTGTGACCCTGCGGGACCTGGGGCCACGCTGACCCCGCGTGGGCTTCACCCCGGTTTAGCCTCTGGAGCGATGTCCCTCCGTGGAGCAGAATTTTAAAAGTCCCGATTTAGTGCTCCGCTGCTCCGCCGCTTGCCGGCAGCCGGCCCCTCCCCGCGGTCTATCCTCCCGTCGCTTTCGATTCACTTCTCCGCCAGTCCTACCTTCCAGAAAGTGGTTGATTTCCTGTTTCCAGAATTGCTGTTCTTCCTCTCTTCGATCTCCCGTTGGATTTGTAGGTGTTCGCAGTGGTTTGATAAGCTCTCTAGCTGATCTCCTGCTGCCTGATGCCGTCTCAGCTGCTACTTCTCCGCCATCTTGCTCCTCCTCCCATTTTTTTGTTTTCTAATGTGGGTAAGCATTTATCACTATGAACGTCCTTCTTTGAATTCCTTTTGTTGTGTCTGATATTTCAGTACATTGTATTTTCATTTGTATTTGTCTCATGGTATTTTAATTTTAATTTCTTCTTTGACCCAATGGTTGGTCAGTAGGTTGTTTTTAATC
The DNA here is from genome assembly GCA_004024625.1 of Mellivora capensis. Lineage (NCBI taxonomy): Eukaryota > Metazoa > Chordata > Mammalia > Carnivora > Mustelidae > Mellivora > Mellivora capensis. The sequence goes on along the minus strand of PISX010033411.1, from coordinate 14,459 downwards.
TCTACATATTTCTGAATTTTTCAGTTTCTTCTTGTAATTGATTTCTAGTTTCATACCTTTGTGGTTAGTAAAGATACCTGCCATGATTTCAGTCTTCTTGTATCTAGTAAGATTTATTTCATGGCCTGACATATGATTTATCCTGGAAAATGTTCCATATGCACTTAAGAAGAATGCATATTCTATTGTTTTTGGATGGAATGTTCTGTATATGTCTGTTAAGTCCATCTGGTCTAACTTGTCATTTAAAGCCACTGTTTCCTCTATTATTTCCTGTCTGGATGGTCTATCCATTGGTGAAAGTGGGGGTATTAAAATCCCATTCTGTTAACTGTATTGTTATTTCTCTGTTTAGGTCTATTCATATTTGCTTTATGTATTTACCTGATCCCTAGATTTCACTTCCTGAAATTGAGCCTGTAGATAAACCTCTACAAAAACAGGACAACTACTACAGCCAGTTATTAATTGTGCAGTTATTAGTTGTGGAGCTTTTTGTAATAGCATGCAATTGATAACTTAAATGAACATCAAAAAGACTGGTTGATTAAATGACTGTAGATAAATATGACTGAATACTATACAGCCATAAAAAAGAATGATAAAGAGCTCTAGGAGCTGATTTAAAATTAATTCTAAGTTATTGTGCTAAGTGAAAAAGGCAAGATTATCATTTTTTTCTACAGGAAAGAAAAAATAAGAGTGCATATTTATAGGAAAGATAGATGAAAAACAAAAGAACATGTTTACCTTCAAGGAATATGGAAAATAGAATAGAAGAGCTGGTGATGAGTTGAGTTTACCATTTTATGTAGTTTTGGCTTTGGAACCCTGCAAAGTTTATATATTTAAATAAAGAAGAGGGAAAGCAAACCATAAAATTGAACCAAAGTGTTGCTAATAAGCCTAAATTTATATCAACTGATAACATAGTCACACAGAGAAAAGACTGAATTTAAATGATTTTTGAACCCAGCACCATGATTGTACATTATTCATGGGGAATATGCTAAAAACAAACAAAAAGAACTGCATAGAAATCTTAAATTCACTCAATAGGTTTCTTATTAGTAGTAATGTAAATAGCAATATTAATGTTTTTAGCACTTTTCTTAGTAGACTAGATTACTGTAGGATGAAGCAAATAAATAAATACACTAGTGTTATTATGAACCAAGATTTTTAGGGCAAAAAATGTGATAATGAAATAAAAGTAGTTAACGCCTTTTAGTGGTAAATTTAACTAGGAATATAAATACAAACTCATAATTTTTCAAATATATTTTCTCTTACTCTGTCCCCTGAAAAAAGCTTAAATATAAAACGATCTAATAGCAATGAGAGAATCAACATGGAAATCTTAGTTCTAGAACCAGTTCCTGTTAAACGAGGAGCAGATCTCTTTGGAAATTTTACTGATTTCAGGGTGTTCCAGTTATCTACTTCTGTGCAATAAACCACCCCAAAACTTTGTGGCTTACAAAACAACAGCATCAACATGGCTCACAAGCCTGCAATTTAAGCAGAACTCAGCAGGGGCAGTTTATCTCTGAGCCACTGTGTTGGCTCAGGAAGCTTGTAGCCTGGATACTAGAATCTCTTGAAGGCTCACTCACATGTCTGGCAAGTGAGGCTACGAAGACCCACATAACTGTGGGATAGAATAGTTGAGAATCCCTGTACGTCTCTTTATCTCCATGTCGTCTCTGCACCTTGGCGTCTTCAGGATAACTAGACTTCTTACATGTTAGTTCAAGACCCTCAAGGAATAGGTCTCAAAAAAGAGAAAGCCAGAAATAAACTGTGTATTTTCTGTTATGACCAAGTCTTCAGAGCATGATTTCTGTTTCACTCTGTCTATTAGAAGTGAGTCATTAAGACTAGCTCATATTCAAGGGGAAGGGAGTTCAAATTTATCTTTTGATGGGAAGACATCAAAGAATTTGTGGATATGTTGTAAAACCACAACACATATCTCCAGGGGAATACAGGGTGAGTTGAGACCTCTGTATATGTCCAAAACTAAGGAAGTACTCAAAGACGAATGTGAATCTGTCAGCAGGGCACAAGAGCTTGCTTAAGTGTGTACTTCCCAAATTTCGGGCAACTTAGTTGGTGATTAATGAGTGTGATTAATTGAGTGTGATTAATTATAACTTTTGAGTAAAAACCTCTGAATCCATAGTGATACTCAAAAGTTACTCAAAAGATACTCAAAAAGCTTCAGTTGGTTAAGCATCTGCCTTTGGCTCAGGTCATGATCCCAGGGTCCTGGGATGGAGCTCTGCAATGGGCTCCTTTCTCAGTGGAAGCCTGCTTCTCCCTCTCCCACTCCCCTGGCTTGTGCTCGCTCTCTCACTGTCTCTCTCTCTCTCTCTCTCTCCGTCAAATAAATAAATAAAGATCTTAAAAAAAAAAGATGGAGGAGCAAAAGCTACTTTCTCTTAGATAAATGCTAGCTAATACACGTAAAAATTATAAAATTTGACTACCACTATTTAGGAGACTTTAGTGTGATAACTGGTTCAGGCAAGTGATTAACATGTTTGTTTAAACCATCAGGTGAAATTTAGCTGGGAAACTGTATTTACACCTAGTGCCAAAGAACAAATGACTTACTATTTGCAAAGGGAGGGGAAATTTTTCTTGATGTAGATAGATCTGGTCACTGTTATTTTAACCAAGTGATCCAATTTGGCATTAGTAATGGTAAGCTACGTTGATCTTCTAAGATCTTTTAAGAGTTGTTGTTATCCCACTTAAGGTAGCAACCATCTGCCTCAAAGATTAATCCCAATTCAATCAGGCCTCTAGTTCTAATGTAGGGTTTACAGAAAAGAAAGTAGAGAAACAAATTAAGAGAAATCAAAACAAAAAAAGAATGTGAGATACCTGTTTAAAAAAAATACTGGTTTGTGGGGCACCTGGGTGGCACAGTGGGTTAAAGCCTCTGCCTTCGGCTCAGGTCATGGTCCCAGGGTCCTGGGATCAAGCCCCGCATGGGGCTCTCTGCTCAGTGGGGAGCCTGCTTCCTCCTCTCTCTCTGCCAGCCTCTCTGCCTACTTGTGATCTCTTGTCTGTCAAATAAATAAATTAAAAAAAAACCTTTAGAAAAAATACTGGTTTGGATTCTTCATAAATCTGAGTGTTAGGAAAAAAAATTGGGGGCTTTTATTTAATCTAAAAGTGATTAAAGGACTATAAAAAACAAGTGGAATATATTATGCTTGATAGGATCTTGGCTTAGTGACATAGATAGCATGAAAGGCAGGAAGGAAGGGGGAAAAATAGCCATTATCTACACTTTGGGAAAAATTGGGGATATTTGCATATGGACTAAATATTATACATGCCTAAAATCATGTTCAAAAAGCAATAATATTGGACTGAACTAGGTTTATGGGGCTAATTGTGTGATCTTCAAATAATTGCTAAAATCTGTCCTCAAAGAAGAATAACCAAAATTTTTGAGCAATACTCACATTATTGAAATTAGTATGGTAGCCATGAGGGTGAAAATGTTGGCTCTAACCGTATATAACTATTTAACTAAAACTAGACACATAGCTATGTATGTGAAATAGAGTAATTTTTAAAAATTTCATTAAATTCATTCTATCTACTCATAGAGATTAATAAAAAAGGGGTGTAAATTGATTATTTTCAGGATGAAGGAAGGTTATAGGGCTCTGGCAATCTGAGATTATCTGCCCTCCATTTGCTACACTTATTCCTTTAAAGAAACTCTATCTCTGAGTTTCTCTATCCCAAGTAATAAAGAAAATAAATTCCAAAAGACACAAGAGTTGAAATCCAACCCAGATGTCCATATCCAATAATGGACATGTCAAACACAAAGAATGAAATCCAAATGACTCCTTAATCTCCTCAGATTTCAGAGACTGGATCTCTTTGAGAGGAAGTCCAGTTTTGTCCTTGGAAGTAATCTTTATTTTAATATCCTTATATCAATGGTTGCTTCCATGATTGTCTTCCTATGTTTTAAATTGTCATATTTTATTGAACTTTTAAATTAAATATGCAGGATTCATGTCTGAATTCAATACTAGCATTACAGAAAAGGTAACCATACCCAATATCATTTAAAAAAGTTAAAATTGTGTTTTTATTGTGAAGGAATAAAGGCATATATTGCAGAAAGGGGAAGAATAAAAAACTACACTTGGCCAGTACTTAAAGGTAGAATTCTTTTCCTGGACGATAAAGTGTTCATTCAAGAATTTCTGACAGTGGACATGAAGAACACATTTGAAAACTGATTCAGTAATAGTTTTACTCTTTGCTCTTATTTAACTGTATTTTGAAGAAAAATAAGTTATAGTTTGGCACAGATAAGTTTTGATCTTTGTCTAGTATGATCCATTTCCTCCCAGGACCACACCATCCCTGTAGGCCTCCAATACAGCTCCAAGGGACTTCTGAGATTCTGAGAATGTCTCTAATCCTAGATCTCTTGGCAGTCTGGCCAAAATTTAATCATAGTTTCTGTCTATTCTGCTATTCTGAGAGATGTCCTTATGGAGGTTCACATTAGCTAATCTGACAGCTATCAACTCTCATGTATATAATATTGTTAGTTTATTTATTCGAGAGAGAGTGTGCATGACTGGGGGGAGGGGCAGAGGAAGAGGGAGAAGCAGAGTCCCTTATAATATTGTTAGTTTATAAAATATTTTCACATATATCGTCTTAGCTAATCTTTAGATTAGCAAGACCATGACTCATGAGCTTATTTTCTTTCCTACTTTATTGATAAAAGACACTGTTGAAACAATATTCTCTGCTTTTCTACCTCATCAACTGTAAAACTTTTTGTTATCTAAAGGAATTTCCTTTTGCAAAGCATCTGGAATAGTCCCTGGTACATAATGCGCTCCATCAGTTATTGTTGATAAAGCCATGCTTCTCTCAAATTAAAGGACACGCCCCAGGGGGGCTGCCCAGAGCACCAAACTTAATGCATATTTTTGGAGCATTAATTTTACTTCTTGTTAAATAATTTCAGGCATTTTTATTACAACAAATATGGATTGCACTGTTAAACTTATATATATTTAAAGATAAAGTATGAGATATGAAAAAGACTCTCAGCCTTACAGCATGCTAATTTAATTTACATCCCAGGCCTTCTGAAGTACAAAATATGTTGGAGTTACTTCAGCAGGAATATTGGAAAAACCCTACGGTCATGTTCTTTCTGCTTGTCCCTGGCTCTGGGGGACCCTGTTCAGGTGATAACAGGGATGATCTGATTCAGCCAGCCTTACAAGACGCCTTTCTCTCCAACATAAATTCAAGATTTGTGCATTGATCTAGTTCTTGAGAGCTGCTGATGAGAAGATGAAGGGATCTGAGGAAGTTCTACCCCAGAATACCTATCAAGCCTTAAAATTTCACCAGAATTATACATTTTCAAAGCAAATTTCCAGAAAGAAATTATTGCAGTTCGCTGATTTTTACAGATTTAGGAAGCTGAGGGTGTACAAAGTGGAGTGATTTGCTTATGGTCGCATGGCAATATAAAAATAGAGCTGAATGGGGCGCCCGGGTGGCTCGGTGGGTTAAACCTCTGCCTTCGGCTCAGGTCATGATCTCAGGGTCCTGGGATTGAGCCCCACATCGGACTCTCTGCTCAGCGGGAAGCCTGTTTCCCTTCCACCCCCGCCTGCCTCTCTGCCTACTTGTGATCTTTCTCTATGAAAGAAATAAATAAAATCTTAAAAAAAAAATAAAGCTGAAACGGATTTTAGTTTCTTAGCTCCCACAGGTCAGTGCTATATCCTCTTTCTTTATTTGAAAACCTGTCTCAAGTAAGCAATCATACTATCTAGGAGGGAGAGATCCAATGCACACTCTGATAGCCAAAACACAAGGAAGCCAGGAGCAGAGGCCAGAGGCATACATGAGTGGGCCTGTTATAAAGGTCAGTTTAAGGGAGTGGAACAAGAAATACGGGGAGATGTCCCCAAAGGCAGACCCTGCCCTAGCCTCACCAACCTCCCTCAGCAGCCTGAAGGCCTGGGATGGCCAAGAGACAGTACTCCAAGGGGCTCTAGGTATCCGTAACTGACGGTAATGAAGAGTAATGCTCAGAGGGAGAGGGCCTTCCAGAAAGGCTGAGGGAGAAAAAGTAAATGCACTACCATTTTAACATGGAGTGGCAACACTCACCCCTGCCTCTGTCCGTGAAGTGCCCCAGGCCCTCAAACCCAATTCCTCCCTGGCTCCTTCGCAGACCTAAAGAAAACACACCGAGCACTGTTACCACAAGCAGCCAGTGATGCCCCAAGGAGCAGTATCCCTGTACTTGTAATGCTGTCAGCAGAGAAAATGCTGATGTGATATTGGAAACCCTGAATTCAGGGAAGAAAGCAACTGGGCCAGAAAAAGAATGTGAATAGGCATAGCACTGTTTCAATGTGGGTCCCTTTAAGTGTCCCTTAGCAAAGGCAGTATGCCCTGACATCACCCTGAGATCAGTGATTCAAACTGACATCTCAGAACCACAATCTCCAAATTTCCCTAAAGTGATAAAATAGCCCAAGGTGAGCATATATTCTGATCTTGGTTTCCAACTATTTGGATTGAGTTGATAGGCTTTCACGGAAAACCTGCTATTAATAATAACAGACAAGCAGTTTACTTGGTGCCAAATGCTGCTTTTAAGTATTTACTTTCATTAATTGAGATCCTTACCACCAACTTAAGAGATAAGTACTGCTAACCATTTTCATTATATAAGTAAAAAGGTGAGACTAAGAATATAAATAACTCGCCCACATTTCTGTGGATAGTCGGTGATGGGACTGGGATTCCAGCTCTGAAGTGTGTGTTCTTAACCTGTGCCCTCTAGGCAGGACACCAGGCAGCAGCGAATCGCTGGGAACCACACGGAGTGTAATGGGAACCAGAGGCAAAGCCCCAGACCTGGGCAGGGAAGTCAGGAAAGAGATTCTGGACAAAGGTGTTCGAGTTGTCCTGTGACTAACAAGACTTAGGCTGATGATAAGCTGCTTCCGGGAGAGGGAGGGGCAGGTGCCCTGACCTGCAGAGGAAAGAGACTGGAGCATTTCTGGTAAATGAATCCATTTGAATAGGACTGGATTGTAGAATTTAGAAGGGAAAATGTGAGGCTTAAAAAGGATGCAGGAGCAAATCCCTGAGAGGCCTTAAGTTGTCTTAACAAGTGGGGTGCAGGTGGTAGTCTGGATAGGACATTCTCTTCTCAGTCCTCTTTTTAGGATACATGGGTGGTATTAGATGACTTTGCCATCTTTCCTACCTGAGGTGTGGAGATAGAATTAATAAAATTAAAAAAAAAACACCTTAGAAGGGAAAAATGTTTCCTCTGGCCACCCTCTCTTTTTCTTAATGGCTGTTTCTTCCTTGTCAAGATCCCCTTCTTTTCCAGATTCTGCTTCAGCCATAAGAACACACAAAATAATAGTCGCACTGAACTGATTGTCAAATGTGTAGCGCAAGGAAGCAGTGCAGCTTTATGTGGCTAAGACAGTAGACTACAGAAACAAACTAGCTCTGTGTTCAGACCTGGCTGTAGGACTTTTCAGCTGTGGAACTCTAGACAAATGCCTTCACTTTTCCACACCTTAGTTACAGAGCAACATATGCATCTACCTCTTAGGTATAAAGAGATGATTTAATGGTTATTTCTGTGTCAGGCACATGCAATTTGAACAGTGCCTGGCATATAACGAGTATTTAATAAACATTAGCTGTCATTGGTATTTGTCATAGAGATAGTGGTATGAACAAAGCACTATGGGAACATAGAGAAAGGAGCAATTTATTGGGGGTAAAGAAGTGTTCAGGAAATATACCGTAAGAAGATCTGACATTTTTCTGTTTCTTTGGAGAAAAAACAGAGCTAACAACTGGTGAATTATTGAACTCTACATCTGAAACTAATGATGTACTATATGTTGCCTAATTGAATTTAAATTAAAAAAATAAAAAAAATCCAAGAGTCAAAACAAACAAACAAACAAAACAGAGCTAACATCATCCTTCCCTCTCTGGCCCAGCATTAGAGCAACTAATTCTTAGCTCTGGAGGAGCCATTTATTGAAAACTTTTTGAAAGGTGGTCCTATCCTGTTGATTACCAAGTCACGTTGTCTCTCGTGCAAAAAGACTCAGGACATCAATTATTTGAATCATGGTGTGTGTACCTATTTTAAGAAAGTCACTTATAAAAATCTACCCTTGAACAATAAACCACTGACCACTCTTTAGCAGATTTATTTTATAAAATGATTTGTAGTAAGATTTTTTTAAAAATAAGAGCCTCTCCTTGAATATTAATTTATAAAATCTTGATTTGTACTTTCCATTGAACTACAAAGACATTGACTGTGGAAATTGAATTGCTCAGCTGTGTGGCTCTAGGCAGCAGACTCACATTATTTCTAATTCTTAAAACTGTAGGATATGTGGTGTAGGTATTACTATCCATGTTTTATGGTTAGAAGTTTAGTTGCCTTAGTGTTCAAAACTAGAACATGAAAATCACTAGATTAAGGACTAGTTTCCAAGGCCCATGGTCTTCTCTATATGATACAACTTCTCCAATAGGCATTGTTGTTTATGTGTTATTATACTGTTTCCACTAAGAAAGCTACCGGTCTTTAAATCAGAAGGGGTTTTCAGGTTCTGATTTGCTTTTGCCAGGGCTGCCTTGCCACTTTTGGTCATGTCTTTAGCTTCCCATTTCTGCCTAATTCAGCTTTCCAGCTGATTTAACACAATGCCAGCTTGATGATGGAATTCTGAGCTTTCCAAAACATAAGATGGTGAGTGGAAATTTTACTCAATAACCCAATCCTTTTAACTCTAATTAAGCCTCTTTCAAGACTCTGTCTAAATTTGGAGTTGACAACTTAATTTGTCCACGTGAAAGACTATGCTCTCCCTGACTAGATTAGGACTAGGACTATACTCCTTTTTACATTGGCAGGAAAGAAAAAGCTTCCAAGTATAAAGTGCCTGATGGAGTAGGAGTTTCCCAGAATGCTCGTAGCTTTTCAGGATCACTTCTGGAATCATATGTTCATTATTCAATGGTTAAGTCTTTTTTTGTTTGTTTGTTTTTTTCTTTTTTGTGGTTGATGTAGTTGACCCTTTGCCTTGAAGCCATTCAAAAAAACATTACCATCAGTGCTACCCCACAAGAAATACATTCCCAAGATTTTGTCCACCTGCATCTCTTCTTCCAGAAAGCACTGTTCTTTATCTGTCCAGCTGAGAGGGAGTTATTTCCACACTGCCAAACAGATTACCTAGATTAGAGTTGGAGCCTGTCTGGCAAAACTTAGCTGCCAGGTTCCACGTTTCCATAAGGCAGTAGCTTACTGAAACACGTATGTGTGTATGTGTTTGCCTGTGTCCACATCTGTTACTGATTTGACTGCAGCACTGTAGGTCAAGAGGTCTACTTTGGACCTCATCAACCCAAAGTCTCCAGGAAGGGATGAGCTTCAGAACCAGTGCAAAAATCTCAATCTTCAAACTAGTCTTTTTAATGATACAGCTTAGGTGGTAGAAATATTTGATACAGTTAAACAAAAATGTCAAAACTAAAAGGGGCATCAGAAGTTACCTAATTCATCTACTTCCCTTTACTGATGATTTTATAGAGGTTCAGATAGATGAATTGCCCTTAATCACAGAGGTAGTGAGAAAACCAGATTTCTGATATTAGCCTGTTGTTCTGTCCACCAGAAGCTAGCTCACTTGCTAATTTTAAGGGGCTTATATATGCCATATATGGTATCCTTACTGACGTAGAAGGTGGAGACTACACTCAAGCACAGAACCAGTGAGAGGCATGAATTTATCAACACAGTTAAAAGAGAGTAAGAGGGGCGCCTAGGTGGCTCAGTGGGTTAAGCCTCTGCTTTCGGTTCAGGTCATGATCCCAGGGTCCTGGGATGGAGCCCCACATCGGGCTCTCTGCTCAGCAGGGAGCCTGCTTCCTCCTCTCTCTCTGCCTGCCTCTCTGCCTACTTGTGATCTCTCTCTGTCAAATAAATAAATAAAATCTTAAAAAAAAAAGAGAGAGAAAGATTGATTGTACAAGAGTGAGATGATATTCTGGAAATAGAATGCTTCCTTGTCTTTAAAACTTCTAATATGCATAGATTGGTTGTTTAGGGGCTTTCAATATGTAATTTCATGAGTATATTTTTGTAGAAAAGGATAACTAGAAATAAGAAAACTGGTAGGTGGAGCTGTGTTCTGCTCCAAACATCTAGTGACCTGCAGGATTCCCAAGTTCACTGGTAGCATCAAGCTTTTTGCCTTTCATTTTCTGCATGATGCTACTTGGTCATCCACATATCACATCCTACACAAAAAATCTACACATTTTAAGTCACCTCTAATTTCTTGTGTTTTCTGCCCCACCCACACTCTGCCAATTCAGATCCATGTTTCTTGTAGCGAAGGGATAACAGTATCCTACATATCGGACATGCTAGCCATAAGACTGAGGACCCTCAGCAGATTGCTCTGTGTGCTGAGTGCCTTGTTGCTGTCCAGGGCTGGGATCTTTATATTTGTTTTGTGCTGCCTTGGTCAGTGAAAAATTTGATCCAATATCCCAATTCTCTTTGGCTTTGCTTCAGCTTGTTAGAGCTTTTAACATTTGCCTTTTCCTAATTGCTGCAGGCAGGGTAGGTTTTAACCAAATTGTAAAATTGGAAGAGTTTATTTTAACTCTGTCTCCCCTTCTGGGTTGTCTCTTCATCCCTGGCTTTCCCCATTATATCTCTTCAGGAACAATAACTCTAATGAGGTATGACTTTATATTAGTTGATAAAGAATCAGCCATTCCTTCCATTCATCCAACAATTTTTTAAAGGTTGTATTTATTTGAGAGCAAGAGAGCAGACACAAGAGCAGGGGTAGGGGGAGTAGGAGAGGAAGGAGCACAGGGAGAGGGAGTAGCAGATGTCCCACTGAGCCAGACGTGGAGCTAGATTCCAAGACCCTGAGATCATGACCTGAGCCAAAGCAGATGCTTAGTGGATTAAGCCACGCAGGGGCCCCCATCCAAGGATTTCTTATTGTGTTCAAGGCCTTGCTTATTTACTTAAAACATTTACTTAACAATTTCCTGCTGTGTTCAAGGCCTTTCTTATTTACTTAACAGATTTATAATTTGTCATAGACTCATAACCTTTATACTACCCCTGTAATTTTTGCTATATCATCTCAAAAGTAACTTAGTAATTTCAATGAAATCAATTCACTATCTACTTAAATTTATATCAGAAATAGATTTTGGAGTTTTTTGCTTAAGCACTAGCTTCTAACTTTGTCTTTCACATCAAACCTAGCAGATGCTAGAAAAGATACAGCTCACATGAGCAAAGGTGGACCTTCTAATAAAAAGTTGTACAAAACTGGAAATACCTCAGGAGGCTTTTAAAGTCTGTGTTGCTTTTTAAATGAAAGAAATGGCAACATGGAGCCCAGGAGATGGGTTGCTTGGAGTGTCCCAGACACCATTACTCTTCTCTCTCAGGTTGCCCTGGGAAGCCCAAACTTGAAGTCATGACCTGGCAGAACACTTCCTTGGCTATCGTGAGTCTAAGTCCAGTATAGGAGTACAGAATTTGGCTGGAATTTATCAAGTTCCTGGAGCCCTAAAAAGAAGGGATATGGAGTCAAACAACTACAGGCATATCTCAGAGATTTGCAAGTTTGGTCCCAGACCAATAAAGTGAGTATTGCAGTAAAACGAGTCAAATGAATTTTTTGGTTTCCCAGTACATATAAAGGTCATTATACTGTAGTCTATTAGGTATACAATAGCATTATATCTTAAAAGGTATACACACCTTAATTAAAAATTCTTCATTGCTAAAAAATGCTAATCATCACCTGAGCTTTCAGTGAGTTAATCTTTTTGCTGGTGGAGGGTCTTGTCTCAGTGTTGGTGGCTGCTGTGACTGGTCAGGATGGTGGGTGCTTGTGGTTGGGGGAGCATGGCAATTTTTCAAAGTTAAGATAACAGTGAAGTTTACTGTATCGACTCTTTCACAAATGATTTCTCTATAGCATGTAATGCTGTTTGATAGCATCAGTGGAGCTTCTTTCTTTCCTCTTGAGAGGAACTTGGAGTCATTCCTCTCAACCCCGGTATATCAGGTAAGTTTATATAATCTTTGAAACCTTTTGTTTTCATTTAAACAGTCTTCATAGCATCTTAACCAGCAGTTTCCATCTCAAGGAACCACTTTCTTTGCTCATTTATAAGGAATTAAAGTTCTGTCATGAGACATCATCAATTAAAGTTCTGTCATGAGATTGCAACAATGTGGTCACATCTTCAGGTTCTACTTCTAGTTCTCTTGCTGTTTCCACCATATCTGCAGTTACTTCCTCCATTGAAGTCTTGAATCCCTCAAAGTCATCCAGGAAGGTTGGAATCAACTTTTTTCAAACATCTGTTAATGTTGGTATTTTTACTTTTCCCGTGAATCACAAATATTCTTAATGGTATCTGGAATGGTGAATCCTTTCCAGAAGGTTTTCAACGGAATTTGCTCAGATTCATCAAGGGAATAATTATCTCTGTTAGCTATCGTGTCATAAAATATATTCCTTAAATAATAAGACTTGAAATTTAGAAGTCTTGATCAATCAGTGATAGAATGGATATTAGCAGGCATAAAAATGACATTAATCTTGTTGTATGTCTCCATCAGAGCTCTTTGGGTGACCAGGTACACTGTCAATGAGTAGTAACATTTTGAAAGGAATTTTGTTTTTCTGAGTAGTAAGTCTCAACAGTGGCTTAAAATATTTAATAAACCACATTGTAAACAGATGTGCTGTCATCCAGGCTTTGTTGTTCTATTTATAAAGAACAGACAGAATAGACTTAGCACAATTCCTACGGGCCCTAGAATTTTGAGAATGCTAAATGAGCCTTGAGCCTTCAGTTTCAAGTCACCAGCTGCATCAGCCCTAACAAGAGAGTCAGCCTGTCATTTGAAGCTTTGAAGCCAGGTGTTGACTTCTCCTCTCTAGCTATGAGAGTCCTAGGTGGCATCTTCTTCTAATATGAAGCTGTTTTGTCTGTATTGAAAATCTGTTGTTTAATGTAGACATCTCTATCAGTGATCTTAAATGGAACTTCTGGATAATTTGCTGGATATCTGGGTATTGTCACTCACTGCTTTACCTTGTACTTTTATGTTGTGAAGATGGCTTCTTTCCTTAAACCTCATGATCCAACCTCTTCTAGCTTCATAGTTTTCTCCTGCAGCTTCTTCACCTCCCAGGCTCTATGGAATTGAAGAGAATTAGGGTCTTGCTCTGGATTAGACTTTGGTTTAAGGGAATATTATGACTGGTTTGATCTATCCAAACCACTAAAACTTCCTCCATATCAGTGATAAGACTTTATCACTTTCCTATCATTTGTGTGTTCACTGGAGTTGTACTTTTAATTTTCTTTAAGAACTGTTCCTTTGCATTTAAAACTTGGCTTTTAGGCACAAGAAGCCTAGCTTTTGGACTGTCTTATCTTTAGGCATGCCTTCCCACTAAGCTTAACAATATCCAGATTTTGTTTTAAAAGGGGAAGCTTGTGAGTCTTCGTTTCACTTGAACACTTAGAGCACCTTGTAGTGTTATTAATTAGCCTAATTTTAATGTTGTATCTCAGGGAATAGGGAAGCCTCAGTAGACAGAAGAGAGATGGGGGAACGACCAGTTGGTGGAACAGTCAGAAAACACATAACGTTTAAGTTTACCATTTTGTATGAGCATGATTTGTGATGTCCTCAAACAATTACAGAGAGTAATGATCAATGATCACAGGTCTCCATAACAAATATAATAGTAACAAAATGGTTTGAAATATTGTGAGAATTACCAATAGATGACACAGAGCTACAGAGTGAGTAAATGCTGTCTGAAAAATGGTACCCATAGACTTGCTCAGTGTAGGGCTGCCCCAAACCTTCAATTTGTAAAACAAAAGCAAAAACCCTGCAGTGTGTGCAAAGTGCGACAAAGTGAAGTGCAATAAAGTGAGGTATGTCTGTACACAGTGCCCTTGAAGCCCTACCTTGGATTATTAGATTTTCCCCATCTGTGGCATGATCAAGAAGAGTGTCATAAAAACTAGACATGAATGAGTCCCATCGAGTCAACCCAGAGCCCTACTGGGATAGGTAGCTGACTGCAATGTTTATCTATACAACAGATATTTATGGAAAGGCTCTGCTATGCTGGGCATTTTTCTAAGTGCTGAAGGTAGTATCAACAATACAAAGTTACCACCCCCAAACAATTTACAACCTGAACAGAGAAAATAGTCAATAACATGTAGTCATTGGATAATTTACCATGAACCTCTTTGCCCATATTATATCTCCAACATGGGCTAGACAGCCGTCACTCAAA
>PISX010033410.1:0-15110 GCA_004024625.1 Mellivora capensis | reverse complement strand
AGAGAAGAACCACATGGTCCTCTCAATTGATGCAGAAAAAGCATTTGACAAAATCCAGCATCCGTTCCTGATTAAAACGCTTCAAAGTATAGGGATAGAGGGAACATTCCTGAACTTCATAAAATCTATCTATGAAAGACCCACAGCAAACATCATCCTCAATGGGAAGAAGCTCACAGCCTTCCCGTTGAGATCAGGAGCACGACAAGGATGCCCACTCTCACCACTCTTGTTCAAAAATTCCTACTATTTCTTTACTGAAATAAATTACATTAAAAATTTAGTTCATTAGGGAAATTCTCATCAACTTACAGTTTTACAAATGATATATTCTAAGAAAATTTACCCCCTAGAAACGTGCTTGTTTTATCTGTCGCTTTAAAAATTCCATCATCTCTCCAATCAAATTGGCCTTTACTAGATCTTCAAGTTATTTCTTGGAAACCCAAATTTGATCTTGTTAGTGTCCCACATAAAATATTTCTTGGATCCCAATAACTCTAGACTGATGTCCAACCTGCATTTTATCCTCATTGTCTACCTTTCCTCCATGTTTTTCAAATATTCTCATCACCTAGAATTATTTATTGTTCTCCATGTGTTCTGTTTTACACAGCCCCATTATTTACATATAAATTGTCCTCTACAAGGCATGGCCCAATCCTGTTATCCATCTGGTATCCTGTGTGTACAGTGTGACAGGGAGTCAAGGACACAGATTTTTTATTCAGAAAGATGTGGCTTAAAGTCCCAATTTGCTAGAAATGTGACCTTGAGGAAACAAACAAACAAACAAAAAATTGATCTCTCCTAGTTTTACTTTCCATTGATAAAATGGTGATAAAATCTACCTTATATGTTTTTGGTGATTGATAAATAAAAATATTTAATACATGAAAGTTTCCTGTTGCATCTTAAAAATAATATGTGCTCAATAAACAGTAGCTATTACTATTTTATCATTAAAATGACAGTCCCTCTGTAAATACTTTCTTGATTCACCCATGCAAAGTTAGATACTCCCACTACCATCTCAGAGTTTCATTAACACTCTATATAAATTGCTGTCATGGAACTTATAATATTTATAACTTTTGTATGTTACTCTCTTTTCTTTGTAGCAACTTTCTTGAGTTACCATTAGCTGAAATCTTTAATTTATTTATTCCTGCTTTTGTTCTACCTTTGATACAACTCTGTGAATTAAATCATTACAGAATAAGATAATTATCGTTTTATATGTTTGACTCATATAGCTAATGATTTAGGAGGGAAAATTATAGCAGAAGCTGGTGGCTGATTCCTAAAACCTTTTCCTCTATTCCTTGTCATAAGTCCCCTGTCTTATTTATAGTTAAGTATGTCTATAGGATTGCTTTCCAGCTGAACTATTGTGAGCTAAATCAATGTATACTATACATCCAGACCTCATTCAAAAAACTTTGCTCATACATTATCCACTGTACTTTTGTCCTTCCAGCATGCTGTGGATAAGCACAGACACTATGGGAAACCGTGTTAAAGATGGCTCTCAGAGACCAGAGACAGAGGCACTCTGAGTCCTTGAATCACTATTTTGAGGAGGGATGCTTATGGATCAGGAACAGCCATTTTATTAATAAGAAATATACTTTGATTATGTTAGACCAAGGATATGCTGATCTAAACTTTTTCTGTAAGGGCCAGAGAGTAAATATTTCCAGCTTTGTGAGCTCTATGATCGTCGTCACAACTCCTCAACTCTGACATCATAGAGCAAAAGCAGCTAAAGACAATATGTAGATGAATGGAGTTGGCTGTGTTCCATTAAAACTTTATTTCTGATACTGAAGTTTGAATTTCATACAGTTTTCATATATCATGAACTAGTATTCTCATTTTGATTTTTTTCTTTCAACCCATTTAGGAAAGAAACCATGGTTCTTACTTCAAGGGGTGTAAGATGCAGACAGGGACCCTTGGTGTTGCAATGTACCTACTCTTATTCAGTCACTGAAACTTTAGAGTTTATTAGTCACAGAAATAATTGCTAGCTTAAAAATGTATTCATTTTGTGTTCCCAGCAATAAACATGGCACATAGTAGGTAGTCAATAAATTATGCAATGAATGAATAAGTAAATGAAGAAATAAATTTATATAACCTGACTCAATCTTTGTCATAGGAAATCATTCGGAGAAGAAGACATGACTAAACAAAACAGCATAAATTCCATAGTTCCCCAATGCCATGTGTCAAGTCTGCTGAATATTTTACATAAATATTTGAGGATAATAAACATGCATTTCAATTTTAACATATTTATGAAAACTGAGATCAGAAATGTATAATGGTCAAAGTACTGTGTGAGTCAACATGAAATACATAATAATAAAAAGGACTTTCTTATAACAACTAATGCACTAAGATAAAACTATAATAAAAAGTCATTATCAGTATTGATTTTAACTTTACCTTCAAATCAAAGGCTTCAGAGAAAGTGAGATAGTAACCATTCAGGAATGTGTGCTCTCATTCCATCCTGGCCCTTCCTTTGTGATCCTTACCTTGATTGTAAGATACTCATTGTTTGTTTTGTTCCTTATTTAATGCACATGTTTTCCCAATTAGATGTTAAGCCATGTGGTGGCAAGACCTTGTCTATTTTACTTCTGTATTCTCAGTACTTAACCCAATTTTCAGCACCTATCAGACACTGAATTCATATTCATGAAGTGAATGGATAAACCATACCTATGATTCTGTTTAATTAAATACAAGAGAATGGTTGGGAACATAGTTATTAGGAATCACATGAAAATTTTATAAAAGGCAAGTAAACTTTACTTTTAAAATTCAGAAATAAGTCTCCCTGCTCGCAGGGAGTCTGCTTCTGCCTCTGACCTTCGATCTCTTCTGCTCTCTCTCAATCTCTCCCTCTCAAATAAGTAAATAAAACCTTAAAAAAATCATAAATAAAAATCTCTAAGTTAAAGGAAAAAAGAAAGAGATCGTCATTCTGAACAAAAAATGATGATCCTTACATCTCTTTAACAAGAAGTAATGGGATTCTTTGTGAGAAGAAACTATGTCCTTTTCATTATATACAAGAGGAAGAAAAACAGCTGCTGTTGAAACAGACCCAAGGAAGTTTGGGCCTTATAACAAATGTAGTGGTCACATTTAAGTTTGCTCTATGAGTTAAGCATGCCAGGCCAATAGAAGACATCAGAGGAACTTCAAAAGCCTGAATCACCTAAGCAGGCTGGCAAAGAATGCCATTTTTAATCACCTTAGGTCAATTTATGAGCCTGGAACTCTCTCAAACATCCAGCAATTCCCTGAGCTTAATTCATGTACATATAGTTCCAAGCTCATAAGATTTTAGCCCTGGTGTCAAAGGATCAGAACAGAAAATGAAAATACTGCCATATAAACAAAGCGTAGTGTTTCAGCCACACATCTCCCTTTTAAGAGAGTATATGGGGATGTAGAGAGGGAGAACAATTCTCAGATATATAGCCCACCTAGGTAAAGCACTTTCAAATGTACTTCATTTATTTATTTTAGGCCATTTTTGGCTCAAAATCATGCAAAATTACTGTCTCTAGTTTCATTCTGCTCTTTTGAAATAGTCCAGATTTTGCGCTAAGAGTTTAAAGCCACAGCAAAGAGTGAGGCCAAGAGGGAAAGCTTTTGAAGAGTTCTCACAGCTGTGAAAACACAGGCCTTAGGCTGTGTGTAGAGTTACTTCAAACAGCTGTTTCAGGTGACTAAACACCTTGAGTCTCATTCATCAAGTGTTGTTTATCCTGGCTGACACACCAGACTGGGAGAATTAACTCGAAGAAAAAAGATGTACTACATACCAACTATGGGAAAGGAACCTAGCTCTTGACATGGGAATCGGAGGAAAATAATAATGATAATAATAATAGCCCGAGTCCATTTACAAGAAAGCAGAAATCTTTTTAATTTTATGTTAACGCTTCCCTTTGCATATTTTCCAGTCACAGACCAAACAAAAAAATACTGAAGGCTTGTCACATTTTGATCCCAAAACAAAATTGAGATGGGCTCTGACATTCAGAGAAGCACCTAGACTAAATGGTCACAAAACTTCTCATCAATTATCAGTGAGCCCAATATTGAAAAAGGAGGTATAAATAATGCATTTTTGTTATTTGTAACAAGGGGAAAAGGACTTTTTTTCTTGCCTAGAATCATTGTTTTATTGACAACATTGTCTCATCAAGGTTTGGCCATAGGGCTCATCACCCAGTATTAAAAATTTTTTTCATCTAACCTATTCAAAAAGGTGACATGATAATATATTTTAAACCGTGAAACAATTTGTGTGGATCAAAAGAAGAATGAAATAAAATGACACGAGTCAGTGTCAGGCAAAGAGTTACTAGTTAAATAAGCTTTAAATATTGAAAGCCAGTTTTAATATTTCCTTTTAATCTAGAATATGTCACTCGGTAATTTTTTCTTTATAACATCGAGGTGGTTATGAACAACTTTTTCCATAGCTTCATTCAGCACTAAGCAGAAAAACCCACTTTACCCTCTCCTTTGTCGTGACTGACATTGCCGGCTGTCATGTCTACTAGCAATTAGTTTATCCTTTCTATTATGGCAGTCTTAAAAAGTAAGACCTTTTTTCAGCCCCCCATTTGCTAGTTTATGAGTGATATTTTAATACTGCCTCTGGTTTTTTGGTCTTTCTTCCAGGCCAAAAATGGCTTTCAATTTTTTTTTTTTTAAATCAATACGTTTCAAAGGAGTTCTCAAACTCTACTGTGCATAGAAAAGACTTGGGGATCTTGAGGAAATGCAGATTCTGATTTATCAGGTCTAGGCAGGGACTGAGGTTCTGCATTTCTAACAAGTTCTCAGGTGAATACTCATGCTGATGATCCAAGGACCATACCTTGTGTAGCAAGGCACTAAAGAAAGAATGCTAGACTTGAAGAGCAATGAGGAAAAAGTTTTTTGTTTATTTGTTGTTGTTTTTACTTTAAAAACTAAATGTTTTCTTTCCCATCTATATAAGAATAGAGACAAACACGAAAATATCTGTTGTCCAATCATTAAGCAAAATAATGATGGACCGCAAGGTCATAGAATCCGGATGTTCTACTATTTAAAGTATTGAACTAGGGCACTTGGGTGGCTCAGTCGGTTAAGCAGCTGCTCAGGTCATGATTCCAGGATCCTGGGATTGAGCCCCACATTGGACTCTCTGCTCAACGGAGAGCCTGCTTCTCCCTTTCCCTCTGCCTAGTGCTCTGCCTACTTGTGCTCTCTGTTTGTCAAATAAATAAATAAAATCTTAAAAAAAATAAAGTATAGAACTAAAGTCTAAATGTGTATTTCTGTACATTCAATGTCAAGTCATCCAAAAGAGGTCGTAGCTACTAATCCAAATAGAACACGTTTGTGAAAAATCACTTTTCATCTTCCAATAATATGGTCCACAATAATGACGGGTGAGGTACTTTGCAGGGAAACACACCTGAGAGGGGAATGTTTGCCACATTCAAGCAATAATACTATTGTTAAGTGGAAGGAAACGTAATTTTCATTAACAAAGAAATAAAAAATGCAAACGAACAAACCACAAAGCCCTGAACTATGGAGGCAAAAGAAATAAAGCAAAATATAAAGAAGAAAAATTTATTGAAAACTATTAATCTACAAAAAGGACCCTATGACACTGCCATTGCATCCATTTATCCATTTTATAGGTGAGGACAGTGAGTCCCATAGGATTAGTCACCTCATTTATGTGATCGCAGGTAATACCTGGAGGAGATCCTAACCCAATTCCTTCTGACTTGAAAATGTTCTGTCTCTGCCACAGTACTCTCAAAAATAGGACAGATTCGAAAAAAAAAAAAAAATGAGGTAGCAGTTACAGAAGCAGCTGATAACAACAGTGCTTTAAGAAAAACTGAGACCTCAAGCCATGTAAGAGTTTTGAGCAGTGTTACAGAAAGTCCACTTGAGCAGGTTGGTAGGAAAGACAGGTGATCATGGAATAAGTGATGAGTAGGAGGAAATGGGCGTGGAACAGTAAATGTTCTGCAAAATGGGTAACACACACTGGTTCCTGAGAGTTAATTATAGGAGGTTTAGCACTAGCTTTTCAGATCAGGGCCATTACGTACATTCTTATTTAATCTCAGCTGCTTTATATAAAATATCAGACCAGTCCATTCAAATTATTGAGTAATTACTATCTACCAGTTACTGTATCAGGGACTGAGTTAATGAAACCTTATATGGTGTATATGGTTCATCAAAATATATTTGTGGGAAAAATGGTTAGCAAAGAGATTCTTGGTGAGATTAAAATAGCTTCACAATGAATGCATAATAATAAAGTAATTGAATCATTCTCTCAGATCAGTTTATGGATGAAGGGTGTTTCTGGATCACAAAAATATCAATATTTCTTGTGCCCCAGACTTATGAGACAAAGACGTAAATTTTATGTACAATACAGAAATATTATTTGGAGAATTAAACTGTAAAATGAAAGCAATGTAAATTCAAGAATGACCAAGGTACCCTACATGAAATTCGTCTCCAGGGTCAAATCTCTCTCCCTAGTTAAAAATAAGGACTACAATAATCAGAGGTAATAAGTTCTGATGACTCCACTTTGTAAAGGTGAGTTAATCAGCTAGAATGACTCCAGCATAAAGAGGTGGGGTAGGGTATGACACCAAAACTAAAGAGATAAAAACTACTTCTTATTATGGCACTTCAGGAAATATCCCATATATTTTTGTTCCCTTTGCCAGATGGCAGAAAAAAGAAAATAAAAATCTGAATTTTACCTTCTCTAATTTTATTTCTCTAAGGTGTTCACAAAAAATGAGAATGTTTCTACAAAAATGAGATGTTCTAAAAGTAAAACAGAAAGTTGGAGGAGTACATTTGCAAAACTCCTCCTAGAGTAGAATCCCTAAGGGTCAGGCAGTGCTCAGCCAACACCCACCTTAATGTGCTCCTGTTTCAGTTCAACAAAGGGTTTTCTTTCTGCTCTCCTAACCTCTATGTGTGTCAGGAGGCAAATTTTCAGACTTATATCCTCCTCCTCTGCTATTTAAATTCTTACCAAAAGCTAATTTGCTTTGAGAACTAATACTCCACAAGAGAATTTGTCTCATAAGGAACTATTACAATCACCTGCCACTGGAATTTTCAGGAATTAGAGAATAAATAAAATTTAGGGATGAATCTTTGTGGGGGCAAGGAAGGGTTATTTCCATAATTCTTCCATCAAAAAAAACTATTGACTTACACTTTATGAAAAGTTGGATGCCAGTTTATATGCAAAGTTTTGCATACTATATGCTATTTCTTTCTTTCTCTTTCTCTCTATTTTTCCCTCTGCCATGTACCTAAAAATACCCTCAGAGTACCTCTGAGTAAGCCCCCTAAGACTGCTGTGTGTGTTCCATAGTCACTGACTCGCAAGTACCATTGGCAGCCAGTAGCTTACATGTGCTTCTGGTTATGTTAATGAATTAGGGGTCAGGCCCTTTGACTCTTCAGTTAAAGCAATCTGAATCCAGTTAAAGGTAAAATTAGACTAGAAAGAGTTTTGGTTACCTCATAATCTCACCAAAAATAGCTCATTTAATATATAGTGAAATCTGGCATAAATGAGAGTCTCTTCTTTGATCTATGTACAACAAAGCTAGAAAACATAATTTCCTCAACTCTAAGAATGATAATAAAATATGTATTTTACTCACTGAAGCAAATGCAATTACTCACATTTTCCACCTAATGCATGGTGGGAAATTCCATTCACAACTTCACAAGGTGAAAATGGTCAAATATGAACAAACCTGACTCTAAGTTTCAGTCTGCTCCTTTGAAAGCTCAGAAAAACAGCCACCTAGTATTCTAGCCACCTTGTGTTAACACATCACCATAAGGTGTGGGGCAGAGTACTACTCCCTAGAATGGGTTTTCAGGATAGCAGGTTCTACTCGTATATCAATAAATCAATACTTTGGGGCTACTGTTTGTTCGCAGACTCAATGGACATACTTTCTATGTCAATAGCTTTGAGTGAACATAACTGAAAAAAGGAAAAGAACAGGTTTGAGTAGTTGTTAATAAATGCATTGGCCCCTGTCACATTTTTTAAGGGCAAACCTACTTGTCCAAATCCATGAGATGAGGGAAGAGAAGAGAATAATGAACACCTTAATTTAGGTCATGGGCATGCAGTTTAGAGCAGATGGCAAAGCCAAGTGCTTTAATAAAATCAGTTCAGGAAAGGGTTCTCTCATTGGAACATAAAGGACAAGGTGGAGTATCAAAATAGAGATCCATATCCAGCATAGTATTTTCTTTTGATGATCAAGCTATCTTTAAAAAGATAAAGACAGATCAATTTTTCTAATAACAAGGACTTTGAAATATTGTGCAACAAATTCCTATTCAAGTGGGTTTCTGGTATAATTATATTAGTCACGATTTGTTAAGCATAGCAGTGATTAAAGCACTTCATATGTTTGAGATATTTAATGACCACACAAGAGGCGGCCATTGCTATTATTAGCCCCATTTCACAGATGAGAAAGTTCCAACAGAGATTGCCCCAGAGCATCTAACTGGTAGGAGAAAGAGCCAGGGTTTAAATCTGGGCTAATCCCAGAGTCAACATTCTTTTTTTTTTTTTAATATTTTATTTATTTATTTGACAGAGAGAGAGAGAGAGAGATCACAAGTAGGCAGAGAGGCAGGCAGAGAGAGAGAGGAGGAAGCAGGCTCCCTGCTGAGCAGAGAGCCCAATGTGGGGCTCGATCCCGGCACCCTGAGACCATGACCTGAGCCGAAGGCAGAGGCTTAACCCACTGAGCCACCCAGGTGCCCCCTGAGTCAACATTCTTAACCATTGACCACACTCTGTTTTCTAAACATAACAACCTGAATAATTTCTTTACAATTTTGGTTTATATAGTACTACTAAAGGGAAGGAAAGTGGGGTCTTGAAATTAGGTGGTGGTATTGTTCTAACATCACTCAGTTTTGGCAGAATGTAGTTCTCAAACATTGTGCAGATCACCAAGAGTAGCCACAGAAGACTCCATTGAGGCAGAGGGCCTCCTAAGACTGAGGCACAAGAACAGTTTTGGAAATGTGATTAGTTAAGCACTTCTCAAATTAAATTTTTCCATGAGAAGTTTCTTGAAACTGTTTGTGGTATCTTTACCCAGGATTCCTTTTCTCATAGGTTCCTGGGTCAGAATGGGCCACCAGAGAAATATGTGTGAGATTTACAAGGCAGAAGTGAAGAAGCAGGTCACTTCTATGGTCTAAGTCACCCTAGAGTGAGTCTGTTGTCACTCAGTTACATGATTGCTGATATTCTCATTCATCTTAGGGGTGTAACCGACTTAAAGGACTTCTTCCTTCGGCTGCACAGAACCCTGAGCTCTGCATATCTCACAAGGGGTGCCACATTTCCCTGCAGATCACCTGCATATTGATATTGGAGGCAGTAAGGGACAAGAGTGGTTCCAGTTTGTCCTCAGACTCCTGTTGTTCCTTGGTCTCTACTACTTTATATCTATCTGCTCTTCCCAGCTAATGTCCTTGCTGACATTAGGCTTATCACCAGATGCAGGTACGGCAGACTAATATATATTTACTCAACCAGAATTGTGCCCTGAAAACCTGATTCTTTATTCTATATTTGCTCTTCCGATTGAACCCTGACCAGCAAAACATTTATACCTTGTGGATTTAAGGCTACAGATGCTATCAGTGATAGCCTATCATGGCAGGAAAGGCAAAGGTGAGAAAATGTATTACTTCCTTAAAATTGGAGTTGGGGGTGGAGAGGAAGAGTGCAACCAAAGCAAACGGCATGCAGTATATGAGCAATTAAATAAAATATATTATTTGACATTTATAAAGTGGATTTTACTTCCCCTTATCCTTATTCCACATGTTACATGGTTTAAGCATGCCATAGTTTTGTTACAGCAACATGGTTTTCCTGAGGTAGAAATCATCTTGCTCATAGAAAAATAAAGATAACTATAAATATCATTTTTTCAGTGATTTGAACTTGGCTGGCAGACAAGCTTGCATGTAGGTATACCTACATATTGAATAATAGCAGCAAGACATTGAATTTGATGGCATAAAGCTAGTGAAATTCCATCTGCAGGGACTCTCAGGAAAAATTAAATTTTATCTAACACCACCTACCCATAAGGAATGAATAGAGGATGCCTAAGGCAGTTGTGTCCATCCTAGCTTATATGTGATGACTAACTAGTTGTGAAGAAAAAAGAACACAAACCAAAAGAAACCAAAAAAAATTTCAGAAAGTTAAGAAACTTAATGTATTAAGCACTTTCAACCCTAAAAGGAAATCTACAGCAAATTTCAGTACAGCTAGTTTCACCATATGGCCTGGTTTTCCTTATACACTCTGGTCTATGTTTACTTTATCAGAGTAAACATTTATAAACCCCTCTTTCATTCTCAAATATGTCCCAATTTTACAAAATTATCTTTTACCCTAGTAATAAGCCAATCACATGGGAATTAAAGATCAGGTGAAATTAAAACAAAAACAAAAACAAAAAGCTAATTTTTATGGAATACTAGTATATGCCAGGCATTGTCCTATGAGATTTAATGTATCACTTTATTTGCTCCTAGCAAACAACCTCCCATCATAAGGAAACTATCACTAGCATCCTCTTTGACAAGGAATCTGAGGAGCCACATGGGAATTATCAACTTGTCAAAGTCCACAGGTCGTAAGTGGCAGAACTGAATGTTTGAAAATCAGAGGTCTTAATGTCCATGACGACTTATAAGAATCTAAGGACAGTGGATCAAGACCACCAATCCCTTCCCCTACCTCCCATGCTTGCAGAGAGAGAATCATCTCTAGTCTCTGTCCCACCAAAGTGCTTCAATTTCCCCACACATTAACTTGTATTCTACACCAAAACATGTGATGGTTATGCCAGCTTAGCCAGGCTATGGTGCCCAGTTGTTGGGTCAAACAATACTTTATATGTTGCTGGGAAGGTATTTTTGTAGATGTGATTAACATTCATGACCAATTGACTTTAAGTGAATGAATTACCCTCCATAATGTTGGAGGGTCTTTTTTTCCCCCCCAAGATTTTATTTTCTATTTGAGAGAGAAATTGAGAGAAAGAGAAGATGGGAAAGGGGGGCAGTGAGGGTGGACAGGAAGAAGCAGACTCCACAATGAGTAGGGAGCCCAATGCTGGATTCAATCCCAGGACTCTGGGATTATGACCTAAACTGAAGGCAGATGCTTAACTAATTGAGCCACCGGGTGCCCCAATGTGGGGTGGGTCTTATCCAAACAGTTGAAGGCCTTAAGAGCAAAACCGAGATTTCTCAACTAGGAAAGAATTCTGCCTCAGAACAGTACCATAGACACCCTGCCTAAGTTTCTAATGTGGTACTCTACCCTATGAATTTGGGCTCAAGACTGTCTTCAACTCTTTCTTGAGTTTCTTTCCAGTGAGTCTGCCCTATAGATTTTAAACTTGCCAGCTCCCATAATTATTAAGCCACTTTCTTAAAATAAAACTCCCTCTCTTAATCTTATATACAGAGAGTATATACTATGCTTTTTCCCACTTTACAGATAAGAAAACTGAGATTTAGTTGTTATAGTGTTAACACAGTTACATGGTAGGGGAAATGAAATGTTAATTCAAACCTATCCCACCTCAGAGACTTGGTGCTTAGTCACTAAACTATATTGCAACTCAGTGGCGCCAAAACCCAAAAGTCAACAAAGTAAGGTGAGATAAGTTAAGGACTTGATGTCAAGACTCTTAAACTTCCATGAAAGCTACCAATCAAATGCCCTTGAGCAACTCATTCCCTCTTTTATTTCCAGATGCTCTATCTATAGAGAAAAGAGCTGTCAATAATCCTGATATAAAGATAAAAATATGTCAACATATGAAAATTGAAGCAGCATGTATTTTTTTTTTTCAGATTAGAATTCATAGGCTGGGCCCTTTCTTCCACTGACCACAAAGTGTCCTGGGATGTTGAACATTAAAATAACTCTTGTATCAGAAGAACTTAGCTATGATACCCAGTATTAACAAAACCCTTTTTTCAGTTATGGATATTAACACAGGGAACTCTGGAACATTTTATTAGCATAGCAACTTTGGGATAGCATTAATGTTTCCCTTAATCCTTCAGATTAAAATTTTATGTGTGTTTGTATATGCCCATTTAACATGTTAAAAATTGAGGACCTAAACATTTATGAAAAAAAAAAAAAAGTAAAGATAGGGAGAACAAGACCAAATGGGTAAAGCAATTAAAATGCAGAAAAACCCCACCAAAACAAAGAAACAAAAACGTTCAAAAATCAATAAATATTATAAAACAAATGTTAGTGTTTAGTAAAACAACAAGCCAATTAAAAACCAAAATCCCACTATGTTAAACACTGTGATAAAGCTGAGAAATGAAGAATCTTACTAAATTAGGGACCACCAGTCTCCTTAAAGGGAAAATTTACCAAGTATTGCTTCAAAAAATCCTTCACAATGTAGGTACTGACTGTTCAGAGTATTTTGAGTGCATGTGAAAATATGTGTTCATGACACGGTGTTTCCATTATTTTTAAAGATGCAATATAGCTTCTTTACCTAAATACCTCTGCTTTTCTTTCTCTCTTTAATTGATCAGCGGTACTGCCTTAAGGTATGTTTATACTCAGCAGAAGGAAAAGAAAGAATCCAGAAGCAAGAATGAGGATAGGAGAAATTAATAACAACAAAAAATATCAAAGGAAAACACAGGGGAAGCCAAAACAAAGAAACAGAGAAGGCAATTTATTTTAGCAATATGGTGAACTGTAAGGGGAAGAAAACCACTCAAATATGGCAACTTGCAGGGACAGAGCCAAGTGAGCTTACTGAGTCACTTTGTGTGAAAGTCAAATCATGACTTTAATAAATTTAAAGCACCAAAGTCCATTTGGCATATCAACTGTGTATGGCAAATGAAATTGTCTGTTTTGCTTCCATAGGGTCAAGATACTTGGAGGAGGAGATTAGGTAAATGCCCCCAAATACCAAGGGGGTTGTTAATTTTTTTATTGGTACACTGAGCTAATGCAGTCAGCTATACAGATTCAGACTATAGACTCCTATGCACCCTCATATCACTGACGTTAATAGGGAAGGGTACGTAAAAGAGATAGATGGGAGTTGAGCTGGGAAAGAAAATGCAGCTTTGTGTCTTTGTTCTCAGGACAGGATAGAATGATATACTAACTAGTTTCCTCAGCTCATTCTGTAGTAATGTTTTTCAGACCTTAGCTCTTCCCTCCCTTCCCTACTACAAAGGGAGCATATGGCGCCACAGTCTTGCACAAAGAAAAGAAAACATGGTAGTAAATTATCTTAAATACACCTGAACTTATGATATCCAGAGTCAAGCTTTGCCTAGATTTTCTTTTTCACATAATTCTAGATTTATTTTTGCCATTTAGAAGTTTATTTTGGCTGGAGTTGAAATTTAATTTGTTCTTCAAAGAAACATAACAATGGAAACACAAAGAGGAAGCTTTTGTTCTCTCCCTGGGAGTTCTGAAAAGTAATAATTACAAAATGATAAGATTCTAAATGAAAATGTCACTTCGAAAGGTTGAGGTTGACAGCAGCGCAGACCTATGTGAAGTGAAAAAAAGTCACATTATATTCATGAACATAAATATAACCAGATGATGTAATTTTATATCTTTTGATGATTTATTATATAAATGTTTCATAAGTTTGAAAAAATAATATCCTTTCTAAAAATAAAGGTTCATTAGAAGTTTTAGAAAATAATACTTCTCTTGAAGAACAGTACTTATAAGATAGTATTATTATTAAAAGAGAATTAATAGTAGAATGATAAAATAGTATTAACTAAGACAATTGATACACACCCACACATTGAATCAGAGAACAACACATTACTTCAGAATTTTTATTTCCAGTCATGTCATTTGATCTGCATTGTACAAGTTGCTCTGATCTGTCACTGCATTGTGATTCCTTGTGTCCCTTAAGTACATACACACAAATACAGGTACACATGCCTTCCATGCCACACATATAGTACAACTGCCACTATATTAAAAATAAGGTTAGCATTTGAATAAATCAAATTTTTAAAATAATTATACAGGCTGATTAGAGATAAGGAGCTGCCTTTTACCAAACAATATGGCCAGCAAGTCTTACTTGGAGTTTCTATGAGGCTTTCTGTGTGGTGAAATTAAGCTGGGTTCGGGAGAATAACTGACTTGCACAGATATTTTTCAGCTTTACCTTTCTAGGTTCCTAATTTTTCTCTTCTTTTTTTTCTTTTCTTTTCTTCTCTTCTCTTTTCTTTTCTTTTCTCTTCTCTTCTCTTCTCTTTTCTTCTCTTCTCTTCTCTTTTCTTTTTTAAAGTCTTATTTATTTGGGGCAGCTAGGTAGCTTAGTCAGTTAAGCTTCTGCCTTCAGCTCAGGTCATGATCCCAGAGTCCTGGGATTGAGACTTGTATCAGGCTCTCTGCTCAGCAGGATGTCTGCTTCTCCCTCTCCCCCTGCTCTCTCTCTCTCTCTCTTTCTCTCTCATGTGCACTCTCTCAAATAATTAAATAAAACTTTTAAAAAAGAGAGATTTATTTATTTAATTGAGAGAGCGAGTGAGAGAGAGTGAGGGCAGGGGGTGCAGTAGGGGGAGAGAATCTCAAGCAGACTCCCTGCTGGGCGCAGAGGCCAAGGTGGGCTGTATCTCACCTCCCTGAGATCATGACCTGAGCTAAAATCAAGAGTCAGAGTCTTAACCAACTGAGCCACCCAAGTGCCCGTACCTCTCTATATTTCTAAAACATGTGTCTCTTGAGTCCTATATGTCTGAAAAATATGGCACCTTCATCTACACAAGCATGCACATGCGCAATGCACACACACACACAGACACACAAAGGTTTATGTCTTACAAATAAAATGTGTCATCTCTCTGCATGTATGAACCTTAACCAAACTCCACTGAAGGAGTTCTGCAAATTTCACAAAGTGCCCATT
>PISX010033409.1:0-15116 GCA_004024625.1 Mellivora capensis | reverse complement strand
GATTCACAGACATGTACCCCTGGGGATAAAAATTTGTTTATAAAAAATAAAAATTAAAAAAAAAAAAAAAGAGGGGCAGGAGTTCATGGTTTCTCACCTGCAGGGTCAGAGACTCCCTTGTTTCTTTCTGCTCCTCCAGAGGGCTGTCAGCCCGCACTTCCTGGTTTTTGCTTTTCAGACAAGGATCAGGTTCTTTTCTTTCATTCTGGAATTCATTGAAGTGTAGTACCTGCAAGAAGACGGTTATGGGGTTTCTCAGACAATACGAACCAGGAAATCTGAACAGCTTCAGAACCTTTTTGTAGTGTGACAGGGACAAATGACTCCAGAGTCAACCCCGCAACAACAGTGCAAAGCGTAGTGGATGATCCTTTTGACTTGATTGTGAGGTGGAATGGAAGGGAAGTAAACTGCATGCTACCCCCAGGGGTCTGCATTTAAGAATGAACGTAACCAGACTAGAAGGACGTCCAGGTCTCCACGAGACACACATGGCTGTGGAGCTGGTCAGACTGTTGGTGTAAGATACTCATTGGATTTTTGAAGACTTAGTATGAAAAAAGAATTAAAATATCTCATTTAAATTGCTTGCTTGATTACATGTTGATATGATATTTTGGGTATATTGGGTTAAATAAAATATACTATTAAAATGAGTCTCACCAATTTCTTTTTACTTTCTTGTGGCTGCTAAATTTTTTTAAATCACATGTGGGGTTTGGGTTATATTTGTGTTAGCACTGATCTAGACCTTTCAGTCAATCAAGCAAGTGAGGGCAGAGAAAGACAAGTCACCCAGAGCATTGCAGGAAAAGTAGGATACAGAGACACATCTTGTGTTGCTTGGGACAGTTTTGGTGGGCAGGTGAAACCCAAGTGCTTGGAGAAAGAACCTCTGACACCTGATGGGGAGGATGCCAATCACAGTCTAAAGCTAAGTTCTCCTAATGGGATACTATTAATAGAAGTAAATGGATAAAGCAGAATAACTCCAAACACATTCTACCTTAATCCAGGAATTCAACTCCTCCATATTAGGGACAACAGACAGGTGCCCGCATAACCTCTGTGCTGTGTGTGAGATCCAGGGAAGTTTTAAGACCGACCTCGGGAGCCTGCAGATTATTTGGGAAGTTGTTCTTGTCACATTCATTCATTCATTCTACAGATTTGTATTGGAAGCTGCTATTAACCAAGCATGGTTCTAGGACAAATATTCTTGCCATCTGGAGAATTATATTCTAGCCAGGTAGGCACATAGTAATGAGTTACTGTATGCATTATGTTGGAAGATGGAAAACGCCACATCAGGGAAAAGCAGGTAGTCAGGTAAGAAGTCATTTTATGGGGTGAGGAGTCAGGATGCAGCATTAGATTGAGAAGTGAAGGAAGGACTGGTTGAGAAAGTAAACTCTGATCAAAGTCCTGAAGGAGAAAGTAAGTTATAGATCAGTTATCTGGGGGAAAAGCCATTAGGCAAAGGGGATGGAGCAAAGGCCCTAAGGCAGGAGTAGGCACGCTTACCCAAGGAACCTGAAGGCCAGCGTGTTTGGAGGAGTGGGGAGGGGACAGGGTGATAGAGGAAGTCACCTGGTTGATGGGAAGTCAGATACTAGATCTTCATGGGCCACTCTAAGGACTCAGGCTTCTATCATTAGCTAACTTGGAAGTCCAGGTTTTGAAACGATGAGAAATAGGCTCTGACTGAGGTTTTAAAGGATATTTCCGGCAGCCAGATTGAGAACAGACTGTCAGTAGAAGTAAGGAAGCCCATGATGAAGTTGCATCCAGATTAGAAAGGATGGTGGTGAGTCAGAATCAGGGACACAGTGGGAAGCACCTACGTTCGGGTTGTATATCAAGAGAAAAGCCTGTTGGAGTTAGATGTGAAGTGAGAAAGAGAGAAGTCAAGGAGGACACTAAGATCTTTTCCACTGGATACATAATTGCTTACTAAATACTTATTTATGAAATGAAAGAACACATAGACACATTAGAAATATTGTTAGTGATATCAATATGGATGATTATAGAGCAGAAGAGGAACAGACATGCAGGCAAACAAAGACACGCAGAGACAGAGAAGGTGACTGAGAAAAGTTCTGAGCCTGGGGAGGCTGAAGAAGTGTCATAAAGGAGGCAGAGGTTTCACTGAGCCTTGAAGAGAGAGCAAGGTGGGATGTAAATGAAAACTCCAGGGCAAATGCAGTCTCCCCCCAGGCCCCAGGCTCAGTGAGCATCATGGCTTGCGAAAGGACTAGGGTCTGACTCTGAGGGTGGACCTAGAGATACCGGAGCCACACCTGGTCTATCTGCTGTGCACTCTCACTTCTGGCCCCCAGGCGGACCATGCCAAGGGCAGCTGAGAGGCTTAGAGGACAGAAGAAGATGTTTTTATGAGGATCATCTTTGCTTATCTCCTGGAAAAGATCAAAGCAAAATTTGGTGTTGGCTGCCACGAGAGAGTCCATCCTGAAATTGATGACAGTCTAAAACCAAACACAAAACAAAACAGAGAAAACATCATGGTCAGAGGAAGATAAATAAACAGATCTCACTTTAAACACATGAGATATAATCATATACAATGATTCCACATGTTAAAAAACTCAAAAACTAAGGTCATCATCATCTTGGTATATAGATATTGATGTCCATATTGATATTGATACAGAGGTCTATTTTCATTTAGTGATATGATTTAATTCCCTAGAGCTGCTGTAACAAATTACCACAAACTGGGTGGCTTAAACAAAAAGAATTTATTCTCCCTCAATTCGGGAGACCAGATGTCCAAAATCAAGGTATTGGCAGGATTGGTTCATTCTGGGGGCTGCCGAGGAGAATTTGTTTCTTGCCTCTCTCTCAACTGCTGGTGGTTTTCAGCAACTGTTGACATTCCTTGGTTTATAGAGGCACCACAAATCTCTGCCTCCATATGGTGTTCTTCCCTAGTCTTTTGTGTGAGTCCACATTTCCCCTTTCTTATAAGGACACCAATCATTGGATTAGGGCCCACACTAATTCAGTATGACCTCATCTTAACTTGATTACATCTGCAAAGACCCCATTTCCCAATAAGAGCACATTCACAGGTACCAAGAATTAGGTCTTAAACTTGTCTGTGGGGGATATAATTCTATTGTGGTCAAACTTCCTTTATTTAGGTAAAGTCACAAGAAACCATGTCCTCATGGTCAACCAAGAAAACTATATCCCACCTCCTTCTTCACAGGGTATACATGGTTCTGCTTAAGTCCTTTGCCAGCATTCTCCCCTCAACATCCTAGGACTGACAATACCCAGCAAATTGTCATGGGCCATGTACTTTGTCACCTTCTCACCTCCTTTGACTCATTCCACATGCAACCTGTAAGGCTTGAGGTGCTTCAGTCAGTCATTGATATTATTATTCAAGAGATCATTGATCTTGAAAGATGTTGGGAGTTTAGAAGTCATTAGATTTAATACCTTCCCTTGACAGTGTAGAACCACAGTGATATGGAACCAAAATAAGGGAGTGATTCCTTCACGACTGATTCCTTGCCCCTCACCAATAATCTGTTCCAGAAGTATCAAGAAAATCAAGAAAATCTTACATAGATCTCACTTTGGACCATCCCAAAAGAAATGCCTTCTCTTTTGTCTTTTTGTCAATGGATATTGCATATTTTCCAAGATGGAAATGTAAGCCCCTTTATGTCTATTTTTTTACCATCAGACATGTGGTACATAGTAAAGCATTAAGAAATTATTATTGCACTGAATTGAACATTGTACATTGGCTTTAGAATCTTTCCAGCTTAACATCAGCTTTTTTTAGTCTATAAAACCTAACTCAAAAAAATAACATTAGATGCCCGTTCTTAAAGTGCCAGACATGGGTTTTACATATATTAGCATTAACCCTACAACTTTACAGAGTAGATAGTGTCATTCCCTTTCTACAAACGAGAAAAGAATCAAAAAGCTGAATCACACACGTTAGCCTAAACTAAGTGCTCTTTCTGCTGTACCTACTATTTCTCCTAAGTTGTCCTCAGTGTAGGACCGACTGGACAAACACATGCCCACTACACACTGGTGTTTTCCCCTGTTCAGTTTAGAGTCCATTTTTATGCTTATATTTTTTTCCTGCCGAACTTGTATATGATGCGTATTTCTTATTTTGTGCTGCTAAAACTGGGTTCAGATAGATGTTTTCCAAGAAACATATGTCCTGAGCTTGTCTGGAAATTCATTGATGCTTCAGACCTCAGGAATCTACATTCTTTAGGTAGGAAATCCCTTCACATCCAACATGTTCTACAACAGTAGCTAGCATTACCCCTTCAGTAACAAACTTAATAAGGAAGTAGAGAAATCAGATTAATTCAAGATGGTCTGAGTCAAGGGGATTTCACAGACTTGTGTTAAGTCATAAAATTTGGATAAAAAGTAGTCTCATCTTTTTTAAAGTCTTGGTCATATAACCAGGGTTCCTATTTGATACAAATCTTTGGCACCAAAGGAAAAGGCAATGGATACTCTGGCTCTTTGTTCACTACTATAAAAGAAGACTAGAGACACCATACTCAAGGCAAAGATAGGATTTGGATTGAAAATTGAATGATCCCAATCTGGTTCTTTAAATGTCCCAGCTATTTGCTCAACTTTAGCCTGTTTCTTTCTACAGATGTGCCCCTGGCAGCAGAGGGAAGGGTGTTCCTTTCTGGTGTGACAGAACTGAGCAGCTGGAGTCTTACCTACTACGGACATGATGGCTCATGCAGGCCAACTCCCTTCTTCTTGAGACTAAAAATTCTGAGACCAGAAGCAGCAGTGACGTGCACACAATCACATAGCTGGCCGGGAGAAGAGCAAGGCTCAGACCTCTCCATGCCCAGGCCTGCTCTCTCCTGGAATAGATTGTTTTCTGCCCATTTCTAATTCAGCTACTCCCCTTATTCACTCTGGGAGCTGCAGTGTGCCCCCACACTCTGTCTGCCCATTGGTGCCTAAAGAACATGGAAACTACACTAAATTTTGTGAACTTTTCACACATTCCCTAACCTGGCTCCAACTACTATCTTGTCTTCACCCAGCAACAGTTTCCTTTTCTGCACCTCATTGGGTTCTACCCTGTGGATTGGTTCTAAGTTTCCATTAGAGTCTATGTAGCTGAACTCTGCCCACCTTCCAAGGGAGGACTGAGAATGGTCCTCATGGACGAACAGCCTAAAGGCTACAGTTGATACTGGATGCTTGTATGTAAGCATTTATTACAGGAGAATCTTTCCTGGTATTACATAAAACTCTGAAATATAGAAAAATGAGCATTTAGTAACTAGATTAAAAGGTCATCGGGCACCTGGGTGGCTCAGTGGGTTAAGGCCTCTGCCTTCAGCTCAGGTCATGATCTCAGGGTCCTGGGATCGAGCCCTGCATCAGGCTCTGTGTTCAGCAGGGAGCCTGCTTCAGATTCTACCCTCTGCCCCTCCCCCAATTCATGTGCATGCTCAATCTCTCTCTCTCTCAAATAATAAATAAAATCTTTTTAAAAAAATAAATGGAAAAAGCAGAAGAGTATTACATAAGAAAAAAATTTTAAACGGCACTCATCAAGATTTATTCTAGTATTACTCTAGTAAAATTCAAGCAAGCAATTTAAAAATATCATGTTTTCAACATTTTAAAGCTACATAACACTGTTCTTATTCATTAGAGAGATGCTCTGGTGGTCAGTAAAAGCCATGTTATGTTGTGACAACAAAAAATAAAGGAGGAGAATCTCTAAGGTCAGTTTCCTTGTCCTCATCCAAAATCCCTTTACATCAGTACTAATTTGAAAATAGTATGACCAAGCCAGTCTCCAAATCCACTAGATTTACATATGGGACCAACTTAGCAATAAATGGAAAGTAGAGACCTAATCATCATCATACTAAAATGTAACTATAACAGATATTGTTCAGAGGTGTGTAGCAAAATACCTTTCAGATTTTAAAAAGTGGTGTGTACAAACAAGTTCATAGAAACACTTTCATAATAGCCCAAACTCAGAAACAAACCAAATGTCCATCATCAGAAAGATAAACAGCTTGTGGGTCAGGTATACAATGGAATACACAGCAATATGTCTGAGTGAACTCTAGAGCCCCATAATAATATGGATCTCATAAGCACAAACTTGAGTGAAAGAAGATGGATGAGAAGAGTCCATGATAGTATAGTTACATAGAACTTCTCTATATATTTATTATGTATGTATATTTATACATAAATATACATAAATTTTATATGTATGGATGAAGTTTAATTTTAAAATGTACTCTAGATGTATTATTAAACATGGCAGCAAATTTTAGAGCACTGAAAATTTATTTGTGTTTAACACAAGAACTAAGATTAGAGGAAAATTTGAAGAATAACATCTCAAAATGAAATTCAGTCTCCAGATGCAATTAGGAGTTCCCCAAGCATTAACAATAGATACTTAACATCTGCTCTGGAAAATATACACTTCACAAAGAAGTTACTCTTTGGCGAAGTCTGAGTCTAAAGGCGGATTGCTGAGGTAAGCGGCTTCTTAATAAGCTACAACTTGAAACACTTGTACATAATTTACTTCAGTCATCATTATTTCCAAACAGACTTGAAATAATCTTTAAAATAGCAAGGTACCTCAAAACTCTATTCAGCTCAAGGAATTAGCACTACCCCACCTATAATGACTTTATAATAGCTACCATTTAATTTGCCTACCGTGTGCCTGGCATTTCACAAATGTTGTCTCTAATTCTCAAACAACCCATAAATCAGAAATTATCTTCATTTTTGTTGACCAGTTGTATCAACAAATCCGTTGGTTTGGTCACCCTCTTTCCTTCTACATCATGCTGCCATCTTGGGCAGATAGCATTTATGCTCTGCAAGACATGGCTCTAGTAACCCACCACACAGCTTCATGACAAGAAGATGTATGTATAATAACTACAAAACTAATAAGGCAAATACTGATTAAAAATAATAAAACATGTATTATTGGTTTCACTGGTGTCTCTGACCAATGGCCAGCACTAAGCGTCCATCAGGACTACTCTGGACCACCTCATTACCAAGGGGCACCTCCAGTCCCAGGTTGTTCTTCCAAGACTCCTCTGATCTGCTGAGGGGCTTGCTTCTCTAGACTGAACATTCCTCAAAGATTTTTTCAGATTGCTTTGAAACCTATGCAAATGTATCATAAACATAGATTGGAACTTCATGATTGCAAACAACTTTATTCCAAATTAGATCTAGCTTAGGTTATTTCATACTTACTGTCCTCAATATCACCTACCAACCACAATTTTAAAGAGAGGGGCTAATAGGCAATTTTTATTCAGAAACAAAAAAACCTCACTTTGATATCAATAATAATATATTATCATATTTATGTCTACAATTCTTTCCAAGTAAGTGATTCATTATTTAACTTCTAAGTAAAAGGACTTTGGTTCTCAAAGTCAAATTTATGATGCAGATGGCAGAATATCAGATATCATTAATGGTATTCTGCCATCTGCATGATAAATTTGAATTTTGCTCCCACAATATTGACAAATCAATTGCCTTCATTTTCTTTTTTGTTGTTGTTTTGTTTTGTTTTGTTTTGTTATTATTTTTTATTAACATATAATGTATTAGTAGCCCCAGGGGTACAGGTCTGTGAATCGCCAGGTTTACACACTTCATAGCACTCATCATAGCATATACCCTCCCCGATGTCCACAACCACCACCCTCTCCCTACCGCCCTCCCCCGGCAACCCTCAGTTTGTTTTGTGAGATTAAGAGTCTCTTATCGGGGACGCCTGGGTAGCTCAGTTGGTTGGACGACTGCCTTTGGCTCAGGTCATGATCCCGGAGTCCCGGGATCGAGTCCCGCATCGGGCTCCCAGCTCCACAGGGAGTCTGCTTCTCCCTCTGACCTTCTCCTCACTCACGCTCTCTCTCTCAAATAAATAAATAAAATCTTTAAAAAAAAAAAGAGTCTCTTATCGTTTGTCTCCCTCCTGATCCCATCTTGTTTCATTTATTCTTTTCCTACCCCCCAAACCCCCCATGTTGCATCTCCACTTCCTCATATCAGGGAGATCATATGATAGTTGTCTTTCTCCAATTGACTTATTTCACTAAGCATAATACCCTCTAGTTCCATCCACGTCATCGCAAATGGCAAGATTGCATTTCTTTTGATGGCTGCATAGTATTCCTATATATATATACCACATCTTCTTTATCCTTCATCTGTTGATGGACTTCAAGTTTCTTTCCACAGTTTGGCCTTCATTTTCTACATGCTTTCTAATCTTGCAATCATAGTGTAGGTATAGAAATAGATAATAAACACACAACACCCATATTTGTTTCCCTTATCACTATGTGAGGTAATTATTTTTTTTCTATTTCTGTCTTTCCTTCCAAAACATAATTCACTTGTGGGCAGGTTCCAAGTTTCATTTTCATCTTTGTATCCCATCAGTTAAGAATACAAATAGTGGCACATAAGAACATTTTATAAACTTTTAAGTCTTTATTTGCTAGCATCTTCCCCTTTTTCACTGTAAATAATTTTAACACTTGAAATATTAGATGAGGGGCACCTGGGTGGCTCAGTGGGTTAAGCCTCTGCCTTCAGCTCAGGTCATGATCTCAGGGTCCTGGGATTCAACCCAGGTCTGGCTCTCTGCTCAGCAGGGAGCCTGCTTCCCCCACCCCACCACCTGCCTCTCTGCCTACTTGTGTTATTTTCTCTGTCTGTCAAATAAAGAAATAAAATCCCTTAAAAATATACGAAATATTAGATGATGACTCACTATTTCATACTCATTCTGCATACACTCTGCAGGCAGCTATAATCAATAGAGATGCTACTTTGCAGAATCAAATTTTGATTCATTTTCCAATGCATTAGAAATAGTCCACTTGTTAAAATCGGTTTTCTTTATGGTGAAAGTGTAAAAGTTTAGATGAGATAGATTTTCTAACAACCCAAAATATTCTTGGGGAAATTGTTCTTCCTATAGAATAGAAAGAAAAAAAGTTCTATCTCCAAAATATTTCATGTCTTATAATTTTCATAATTCCCACAAAGCTATTAAGAACCCAAGAATGAAGTTCCAACTTTACACAGATAGATGCTATACTGCTAGAATAAATAGTCAGATCTGGCTAAAGCTAACTCAGTGATAAACAGTCTTTAGAAACAGAAAAATAGTTATGAAAGATGCAACCAAGAGCATTTTCAACTTAAGTTACAAAAGAGAAATGAAAAGTCATATTATTTAAAATATAGGTATTCTAAATATTATACCATTTTATATTACAGAAATCATAAAAAGATAAAATACAATCTGTCAAGTATGGAAGGATTTTTATAAAATTACTCAAACATCCACATTTTTAGAAAATTGATCAGATACATCAGACATCTGACCGGATATGTGGAGGCCAAATGAAGTGAGATGTTGTTAATATCTCCCAGCAAGCATTGCCACATTTACAAAAACTTCGACATGTCATGAAACAAACAGCTCTTTTTTAAAAGACATTGACTTCAAAAAAATAGCATGCCTTTTGGTTTCAATTAAATCTCTTTTGGGTTTCTATTATTTTCCAATGCAATGTTCATTGTTAAAAATGCTATTAGATAATGCTTGCATTTACCTTCTTGTCTTCAGAGTTGCTGCTAACAGCTGGTCAGGTAAGTTTCAATCCACACCCCGGCAGGAATGGAAATTTATGAACTCTGCCCCTCCCACAATGGCACTTCTCCAAGTGCCATTTTGGAATCCAGGGTAAAATTGTCATTGATTGATTAAAGGGGGGAGGGGGGAGAACACAAATGTATGGTATATATATATATTTTTTTAAACAACTTCACATGTTCTATGCTTTCCACTAAATTAAATATTTAACTTACTATATTTGTATATTTTTTTTGCTATTTCCAATTGGGTCTCTTTTTATAGGTCTCCTTATAATATTTGATCCATACCTTTCAACCCAAACCCCTACACTAAAGAGAGAAGAGAACTATTTTTGCTTCATATAACCATTGTCTTGGACATTCTCTTATTCTCCAATTTCTGTATTATTCTAGCTTTTTTTTTACTTATTCCATAGGATCTGCAAAATGCATGTTAAGCTATTATAAGTGGTTTGTTATTGCTATTTTTTTCCTTTAACAGTCCTGTAGTGAAGATGGGGGGTACTATTTAATTTATCAACTAGAATAGCTGAATACCAATCAGTGGGTAGAAATTATCAAGGCCTACTGACAGACGAAATGAGGAGTGCTTTCTAGAAGAAAACTGATTTGCTAGGAAGTAAAGAACTGATCAACTCCATGCCAGCATCTCCAGAAAGTCTGTCCAATTTTGCCTCCACACCATGTAACCTGCTCTTCTGCTTGTCCTATTTATTTCCTCAAGGAATTTTGGAGCTCCAGACCACTCATTTTCTTCCTTACTTTCCTTCCCTCCCTCCCTCTTTTTCTCCCTTCCTTCCATCTTTCCTTTCTTTCTTCCTCTTTTTCTTATCAGGATTTTAACAAAGTTTTCATGGAGCAAATATATTCCACAACTGAAAAAAACAAAAGTTTTAAAACTGAGCCAGATAACTTCTGATGTTGCTTTTAGTTCTAACACTCTACAATCCTGATTCATTTATGACTATAAACATGGGGGTCCGTGAATCAGGAACAAAGGTTGAAACTAGAGGAAAGTGAGAAAAAGTGAAAATTTGCAGAACTGACATGATTTAAGGACAGAATGAGGACTCCTTTCTGGCCTGGTTCCCTTTTCTACAGCTTCTGTCTTCCTTTTCTAACTTTTTGTCAGACAACAAGATTTCTGAGCCCCAACCCTATAAATATAATTATATTAGACAGGAAATTCGAAAGGAAACTTTTTTTTAAAGATTTTATTTATTTATTTGATAGACAGAGATCACAAGTAGTAGGCAGAGAGGCAGGCAGAGAGAGAGGAGGAAGCAGGCTCCCCATCGAGCAGAGAGCCCAATGTTGGGCTCGATCACAGGACCCTGGGATCATCACCTGAGCCGAAGGCAGAGGCTTTAACCCACTGAGCCACCCAGGCGCCCCTCAAAAGAAAACTTTTTAAAGTTATTGTGTAGCCATAGTGGAGAACATAAGCTTCTTATCTATATTATATGTATATGTACACAGAGAATACAGGCTACTTGTGCAGCTTGTGTGTAACTGAAACAAGTAAAAGCCAGTTTTATAAGGCAAGATATTGACCAATAGAAATTCATAGCTGAGCATCAAAAAGGTCTCTCAATTATCAATAGTGAACATAGAAAACCAAATATGTCGTTAATTCTCTTCACTATTTCATTTGAAAATTGCTGTGGGTTTTTTCTCTAAATCCTTCCACAAAATTCTAAAAACCATAATTTTTCAGTTGAATTTCATCACTGGTTAAGAATTACAAATGGTTGGAAAATTTTAACAGGTTAACCGTTAATATTTCATGCTAGTTGATCAATAACTATTGCACACGGCTACTGTCCAGCCTCACCTTTCAAAAAGGATACTATTTACATTTACAACAGGGTGATTTTTTTTTTTTTTGGTCTGGTTTTCTGCATTTTGGGTTGTCACATTTGTCCTTGCTGGCTCTGATATTCACACCACGTTGGGCTTCCGGGTGCCCAGACAGATTCAAAGCCTGTTTGAATATCTTTAATCTAGGATTGAATCTGTTTATCCTTTCAAATAACCCAACAAAGATCTGACTACAGATGACCGTGCCCTACAAGGCTAAAAATTTGGTGTGGTGTGATTGGTCAATCAGGAATGACGCAATCCGCCGCTAAATGTAGCTAAATCTTAAGGGAAGGAGCGTAATGAATCACTAAGGAGGGTGTGAGAATTCATCAAATACCTACTATGTGCCAAGCATTGTTTGCGATTTCATGCGCATCATCTCATTTGAGTGAAGAAAGTCAGTCTCT
Organism: Mellivora capensis; assembly: GCA_004024625.1. Classification (NCBI taxonomy): domain Eukaryota; kingdom Metazoa; phylum Chordata; class Mammalia; order Carnivora; family Mustelidae; genus Mellivora; species Mellivora capensis. The sequence continues at coordinate 3,114 of PISX010033409.1, read as the reverse complement.
CCAATATCAACAACTTAAAGTGCCAGAGAGTTACACTAGAGTTTGAAGGAATTTTGGAGGTCATTCAGGTGCCAGTGCTGCTAATCTAGACAAGCTAGGAGGGTTTTCCATGTCAACAGGCTGTAAGAACGTGATTTCATCAAGGGTAGAGTTAGGTGGCTCCTCCTAGATGTCTTACAACTCATCCTCAGTTATGAACCAATCTTTTAACTCTTTAGTAACTAGTCTTTTTCAGCATGGACTTAAAACTTCAGGAATCCCAGAACAATTCACCAAAGTCTTTGCCAGCTTGTGATGGAAAACAGTATGATTAACATTCTCTCTGATGTGATAAAAACAGTTTTTGAAATATCACAAGGGGGCTCTTTTTCCATCTAATTTTACATCACATTGCTGGGGAAACAGAATGTTTATGGGGAAAATATCAGCACAGAGGTTTTGGTCTAACAAAAAAATGCATCCTTTATCTAAAGTAGACGACTGACCTCACATTCATCATGTTATCCTCCAAACTTAAAAGGCTGGTATAATATCAAAAATATATGCATATACCATTAAAACGACAAAAAGCGACACAAGTAAACATTAAAGCACACTAAGCTTGTTTTAAAACTTGCAATCACCCTTGAGATATCAATCACCCTTCCCATTGAAGCCCTCCGTTCTCCTGGACCCAGACCTGAAGCCTCCAGGCTTGAAACAACATTGGCTGCCTACCCCAAAGAGACAGAGACATGGAGACCAAAGATGGCCAAAGCTACAGGATGGCAAAGAAACAACACAGGATGATCAGCACATTTGCAATCAGAACCTCCGGACCCTGTGCTGAATCCTACTAGCCGGACATCTAGCAAATACCTCTTGCACTTCAATTTTCCCACCCATAAAAAAATAGGAATAATAATATGGCTTCCCTTGCCCTAATCTGTTATACAAATATTAGCACTACTAGCATAATTATATAGAATTAGTACAGCATAAATGTTTTTTTTTTCATTTTTGAGCCAAATCTATATGACATCTCTCTATTTCTTCTGTAATTGTAAGTCAGAGCTTCAACCAGACTACAGCCTTCAGGTCAAATCCAGCCCACTGCCTGCTTCTGTAAATGAATTTTTATCGACACACCGGCATGCCCATTCATTTACTACTATCTATGGCTGCTTCCCAACTACAATGGCAGAGCTGCATAGTTGTGAAGAAACCACAGGGCCTGCAAAATCAAAAATATTTACTGTCTGGCCCTTTACTGGAAAGTTTGCCGATCCTTGCTTTAAATGATAAAACATCATCATTTTTAACAGCCATGAAATTGTTATAGCCTTAGATATAGAACCTCTCCTTACATAAAACAAATGCTATAATACAGATAAGAAATAAGTTTCTTAAATTGAAAATACTCATTTGGGTTTGACCCTGATCCCGGGCAAAACTCTAGACCCCTTGAGTATCACATTAAAATAATAGCCCAGATGTTCATTTGGTAAATAACTATTTATTGCATGCCCGCCATGTGTCGGGCATATCCAGTGAACAGGAGCTCGATTGCTCCTTGATTCATGATGCCTAGCGCAGCAGGAGCTTACAACCCAGACCATCTTACCTGCATCTAGATGTAATAAACCTTTCCAGAGGACCCACTATGTCACAGACCCTTCCACATCATTACCTCATTCAGTGCCTCCAATAAGCCAGGGAGGAAGACATTGTTTTCCCAACAGACAAATGAGAGATCTGGGACTCAGACACTTTAAGTTGCTCACAGTCATGATGCTGGAAAGTAGCAGGATGATAGGAGGATAAAGGAGGACCTCCCTTGCACTCTATGCCAAGAATAAAGATCTTCAAACATCTCACTTCAGCACTGGGACAACTATCCCCAAAGTCACCTGTACCATCAACCACTCACCCACCTCCCAGTACGTACCTGGAAGCCAGTGAGAACTGTCCCCAGCGAAGCTTTGTGCTCTGACAAAGTCAGTTCAATTATCACACAGAGGAGGGAGCAGCCAAGTCCTACAGCCTATGAAAACTGGTAAGGAGAGGTGTTGAGCAAGTAATTCTGTGACTTTCTAATTATGACCATGAATCACAATGATGAACCTATAAGACAGAGGAGGGGAAAAAAGACCTAATTTATGGTCATTAGCTCAATGAATTTTAAATTAATTATCTCTAAGTCAGTTATCACTCCTTTAGAATAGATCATTCCATGGGCACAGCCTCTCTTTAAGAAGTTGTCCCCCAGCCTGCTGTTTTCAGACAAACCATGGGTTACGGAGAAAGCCTTTAGAAAGGGCTGCTAGGAAACCCTGGACTTCTTTCTCTGTTCCTTATTCTCCCCCAAACAACTCAGAAAAACCTTTCAGCACTGTGAACCTCCCAAAGTTCATAGTTCGTAAACAGAATACACAAAACCCAAGAGGAATGGTTTTCCTAGCGTATCCCAACCGACTCCCAGCAAATGGATTGAGCGGCAACAGAACTCTATGGTCTGAGCTAAGTATGAAACGAAGGCAAGTGCGGCTGAGAGAGAAGACTCAGGTATGGCCGTATCACCGACCCCATGGTGATGCAACGCCACAGCTTTCTAGGACAATTAATTCACTGAGCATCCTCGCCAATTACTACTTTTTCTTCTCACCTCAGACAAAACCCAGCCAATGGACAAATTCTCTTCCCTCTTCCCTTGATTTCCTCTGTTCCTTCTCTTTCTCTCTGTCTTTCTTTCCTCCTCATGCCCTCTCCCCTAGTTTCACCCGGCCTATTTCCCCAGTGGTCTTGCTCTTTCTCCCTGAGTAAGGCTATTTCAGAGGAAATAATTCACCTACAAAACTCACCAAATATTACTTATCAACATAGAGAAACACTGGGTCCTTTTCAAAAACATGGTTCATCACTAGCCATCAGGGAGGTTCAAATTAAAACCACATTGAGATACCACCTCACACCAGCTAGAATGGCCAAAATCAGCAAGACAGGAAACAACGTGTGTTGGAGAGGATGTGGAGAAAGGGGAACCCTCCTACACTGCTGGTGGGAATGCAAGTTGGTGCAGCCACTCTGGAGAACAGTGTGGAGGTTCCTCAAGAAGTTAAAAATAGAGCTTCCCTA
>PISX010033408.1:0-15127 GCA_004024625.1 Mellivora capensis | reverse complement strand
CCCAATGTCCATTACCCCACCCCCCTTTCCCGACCCCCTCCCCCCCGCAACCCTCAGTTTGTTTTGTGAGATTAAGAGTCACTTATGGTTTGTCTCCCTCCCAATCCCATCTTGTTTCTTTTCTTCTTTTTCTGCCCCCCTAGTCCCCCATGTTGCATTTCCACTTCCTCATATCAGGGATATCATATGATAGTTGTCTCAAAGTAGGGTTTATAACTGAGAGACCACAGAGGGGAAGAGAGAGCTGCAGACTGTCTGAAAGCAGGCTCCTCTGGGAACAGTGAGGCTTGGTTTACATTTTCTCCGTAAACTGATTAGCAGGCAGGAAGCAAAGAGTTCAGTCTGGAGGCTCTACCTTGAGCCGGCTGAATAGAGGCATCCAAGAAGATGATTCCCAAAAACCTGGGGAGCCTGGCTGTGGTGTAAGTGACAGGCTGCCTGTGTGATGTGTCCAGAGACCTCCCCCTTCCCTGATCAGATTCCTCTGGGGGAGGTGAGCACTGTCCAACCATCGCTTGCCAGGACTGAAGCAGAGGAAGGTGGGCCATTCTTCAGCATAGGAAAGGAGAACCAGCCCAGTGTTCTGGAAGAAAGGAGACTGGCCTGTAGGTTTGAGGGAGTGTAGAATAGGGGGTGGGCAAAAGCAGAATTTGGGATTCTAAGTGGGAAATTAAGGGTCGGAGGAGAAAGAAAAAGAAAGAACAGGTGCACGCACGGGTTCAGTTCACAACATTGAACAGCCACACCAGGTGGATGCAGGCCAATCCGCAGACAGGGTTGGACTCCTGAAGGACAACCTATGCCAGCTATGAGCACTTCACCCCTCAGACTCTGGGGATGGTCCGGGGGGCCTTGGAGAGGTCCCCGGTGGTAATTTTGGGGCTATGGCACTGGCTGCTGACCACTACAAAGAAATACAGCATTTTATCCACCATGGCTCTCATCAGGGATATGCTGATTGAGTATCTGCACTGAAACGAGAGAAGAGGGAGGAGAATGTGACTCTCTGGGATCATTAACAGACATGGAAGCCAGTAACAAAGGGAAACTGGCAGGGGCATGGCAGAGCTGCCCTTCCGGTCAGATCAGGTTCCCTGTTGTCCAGCATGGCGGGTCCCGCAGCCCCTGTGGTCATAGCTGTTGACTCTCCCCACCCGGGGAGGCAGCCCTGGCAGGAGCACCCATCCAGCTGGCTGAGCGGAGCCCGAATTTCCAAGGCAGGGAAACAGGCTGGTCAGTTGGGCCAAAGCCCAGAGTGTTGCTGATCTTGGCAGGCTCTCATGCCCTCTTGTCGCTGCCCATGGCCCACAGGTGGCTCTTCTCCACACACCCGAGTCAAAAACAAAATCCCTCCCCTGAGAAACAGCAACAGAGCCATTTGCCTCTGGGCATCAAGAAATGTGCAATTCAGATCACACTCCTCTCCACAGAATTTGTGTTAGAAGATCTGGCCTTGCTTTTGTGAAAAAAATAACAGGAATAAATATTTTCATAGTCAGTTCCTCAATGTCCATGGGTTCCAAGAGGTTGCAAGGCCATAATCACCTCCCTCAACATTCACTAACTATTCCCACAGCATCCTGAGTACATTTTCGGGGCTGTTTCTAATTACCCCTGCACTTGGGGAGTTCATTTTGCATCACAGTTTTGCTCTGGGCCATCAAAAACTATTTCCATCTTCCCATATGTGTTTGGCTACCACTAATTGGGGAAAGTTATTTTTAGCATTTCCTCATCCTTCCATCTTTGCAGATCTGCCCTATTTAGGGAAAAAAATCTAGAAACGAGTAATCTTCCCCCCTAAGGAATACCAGAGATGCTTTTAAAGTTCTACAAGCAATTTTTTTCATGTTCAGTGTAGAAGTCAGTAAAAGGATGCAAAAATTCCAAATCCTGGATTTTCTTCTCTACCATGTGTGCTGGCAGAGAAATAAAATGAAGGATTCTTTTCCTCCTTCAAAACTCAGGTCGGTGTCACCACCTCTAACAGATCCTACAGCTAGCTCCCCCATCCTACTTCAGCTTTGGGCAGACCCACCATCACCAGAATTCAACAACCACACTAGAACCATACCTTGCTATACTTTTTATATTTCAGATACCGCTTGCACCCTCAAAGAATTCTGTCAAATTTAAGGTATCTTTTAAAAAACTGAATATGAAGGATTTTAAACTACTTTCACCTAATCTGTACTTTCTTTTTATCAATTAGCAATTTGACAAGCAGCTTTAGAATTATTTTAGTACTTAAATTTAAAAGAATGGCAGCATACATGTTGTGTATTGCTGCCAAAATCAAGAAATGGTATTTTCTTATCATTTGGTTTAGTATTTTGTTTTTAATTATCACTTATCAACATAACAAAAAAGCAGTTTTTCAACCACAAAGAAACATGAACCTTTGACTATTTTTGGTCAAAGATAGACCTACCAGTGCTACTCAGAAATGGGTTCTATTGAAACAGTTTCATTTCTTCTGTTCTTCATTACTCAAAGACTCATAATTAGGACTTTGTTCAAATATGTGAGCCAAGAGCTTCACAAAAAATTAATTTGAAATTAACTAACCTACCACACATGTATTAGAATGGCTCAGATCTTGGCCACTGACAAGAGCAAATGTTGGCGAGGATATGGAGCAACCGGAACTCTCCTTCAGGGCTGGTGGGAACACAAAATGACACAGGCACTTTGGAAAACAGTTTGGAATTTCTTACAAAACTAAACAGACTCTTTCCCTATGATTCAGCAAAAGTGATGTCTACTGAAGGAGTTGAAAACTTACGTCTACAGGAAAACCTGTACATGGATGTTTATAGCGACTTAATTCATAATTATCCAGACTTGGTAACTTTTTGGCCGTTACTATGTTATGAATCTCTCGCCAAGTTGGCCTGCAAGTCTATACATTTCTTTGTGTGGTGGACATGGAGAGGCAGTGCCTGCAACCCTTTCAAGAAAAGACTTGTGCCAGCTGTTGGAGGACTAGCTCCAGCTGCTTCTTGCCTCAGTAGCAGAGAGCTGACTCACCCAAGAATATGCTCTTCCTGGGGGACCCATATCCAACGACTGGTTGTGGTAGGAGACAAAGGCCCAGCCATTTCAGCCCAACATGGGACCACTCTGACAGGATGCTTCTGCTACAGAGCTGTCCAAAGGGTTCCTATTGTTGGCCCATTTTGTACTAGGATCTTTCCCATGAAGAAATCCCACTTCCTTCACCTCCTTTCCACAGATGATCTCTAATAAATACCATACACATAAAACTCCATCTTGGTGTCTATTTCTGAAAACAAAACAAAACCAAACAAAAACAACCTGTAACCATTTGGAAGTTAATTACTTAATTAATAGCTAACATAATATATACCTTTACATATAAATATGCTATCCTAGAAAATAGTGTGTGTTTTTGTAATTATAGAAGAAACTGGTTCTTTCATAGAATGATTATTGGAATAAAAGATTCAAAAGTTGAGCACCACACCTGAAACTAACATGGACACTCTATGTTAATCTTACTGGATTTTTTTTAAAGATCTTGGTTAGCTTACATGAGAAAAACTAGTGTGATATAGTTGAGACAGTCATTATATTGCTTTTCAAACCTTGGTCCTAGACATGAAATCAGAATATCATTTCATTGTTGAGTTTTAATGATCTCAAATAGGATAATAATACATTATAATGTGATTTGTAAGCCCACTTTTGGAAGGATATATAAATTACTTTTGTGGAATTGTATAGGACCAAAATGTAATAAATGATGTAAGTCAATCTAAAACAAAACAAAACGAAACGAAACACTTTAGTACCAAAAAAACTCACAGTATTTTTCTAACAGCTATTATGCAAATCTATTATTTACATTATTTTCCTCTAAATAAAAATCACCCCTTTGGTTGGGGATATGGTCCCTGTTATTTGCTGCCCCCTTTACCTTGCTTTATTTTTCTTTCTACCATTTTTTTTTTAGTATCTTTTATATCAATATCTGTCTCCCCAGCACCTAGAATGGAGCATGACATACAGTAAGTGTTCCATAAATATTGGATGGAGAGGTAATGAATATATGAATAAATGGTAACGAATAAATGAATAAATGACTTAGGGCCAAAGGCAGATAAAACATATCCAGACCAATAATACATTTGGCCTCCCTCTTCAGGAAAATGAAGCACAGTATTAAGTTGCTTCGTATAAAATTGCCCAAAGTACTCATTGTATATGCACAGATGTATCTAAGCCTTTTTCTTTGCTCCCTGCTTCCTCCCAGCCCCACCCCTTTGATGCAGGCTGCCTGACTGCATAGCTTTGGGGGAGCTCACGAGAAGGTTGTATTCAGAGGATCAAGAATGGTAACAGATGGCAGGATGCCCTCATTCTGCAGATGCCTCTGTATCTGTGCTGCTTAAAAGCATTTTAACTACTATAGGGTGAGACGGGTATTATCTGGTTGCAGCCCAAGTTTCGAATCCCAGATTAGTGCCCAGTCCCCTCAGCCTCATAGCTGCTAATCCTCTGTGACAGCTCTTGTGCACCTGTGGATGTTGAATGCTTTCAGACTTCAGGGAATTCTGTTTCATTAAAACTTGTTTGGGGTTGGATTTTCCCCAACATGAGCTCTTTGGCTAATGTCGCTGGCTCATATTTTTGTTAGACTACTTAAAGACAAATGAATAAATTTGGAGAGAGTCAGGAAAGGTGTTGCAGGAGACCTGAGATTGAGCTAGGACTTTGGCCATCCATCCTAGTGATCAAAAGCAGTCGTTAACCTTATTGTTGTTCTGACAAGATGGCGGAGAAGCACAGGTCGATTTAGAGATTGAGTCCAAGGGGAATAGTGACTCTCACATTCTTTTGTGGAGGGACCTGACCGAAGAATGTAAGAGAGGCACACAGAACCTCATAAAAGCACAATCTGTGTTCGTAGTTAAGTTCACCTACAGCATTTTTGTCACTTCTGTCTACAATCAGAAAGACTCTAGGGGTGCCCGGGTGGCTCAGTGGGTTAAAGCCTCTGTCTTCGGCTCGGGTCATGATTCCAGGGTCCTGGGATCGAGCCCCGCATCAGGCTTTCTGCTCAGCAGGGAGCCTGCTTCCTCCTCTCTCTCTGCCTGCCTCTCTGTCTACTTGTGATCTCTGTCTGTCAAATAAAAAAATAAAATCTTAAAATATATATATATTTTAAAAATTAAAAAATACAAAGAAAGAGAGACTAACGCCATAATCTTCCAATAGCTTTCCATGTGACTGCAGTGGATGTTTGTTATGCTGAGTCTGTAAGCAATAGACTCTTCCTTAGTTTCTAAATGAACCTTATCCAGTTTAAGTAATTTGCACAGAGGAAAATGTCATCTTTTCCTCTTTTCTTCCTCAGAGGGAACTGATTAGAACAAATGCAGGAGACCCCAAATGTTGAAATCAGCAGACCTTTAAATTGCATGGAAACAGATTTCTTAAAACGTAATTCTACCTGAGTTGCTGAAAATGGAGCTAAGAAATCCATTAGCTCTTGGCCCTTTTCCCATTTTGGTAATTATTGTTATATCTTCCTCTGTTGTGAAGTGTCTATTATGTAAATCCCATTGGGAGTGGCTTTTCCATCATGATCAGCTCATTGCTGCTGTCAGTACAGAGCCTCCTGGGAACTTCACTGAGAGTCTACCCAGAAAAGAAAGGAAATGTGAGTTTGAAGAGTTTTGTTAGCATGAGATGGGGCAGTCTCCATTGTAGCCAAAACATTTCGGGATGCTTTTGGCCTATGAAATCACATCAGAGAAAATGTACAGGGTTTGGTGTATTTTCTCTCCAGACACATTTTTATTGTCACAGAGGGAATAAACTCCTTTCCTCTGGTGGCAGTTATTTTTGTGGGTTTGTAATTTTAAGGTCACTGATGGGAGGAGGGGGAGGTGTCCATTTCCCATAGAAGGCGAGTAGAGTGAAGAGCCTGATAGATCTTCTCAAAGAGGGTTAGATAGAATGTAAAATTATAATCATGAAGAATGTGGCCATCCATCCATCACTAGTCTTTTATAAGCTCCAATTTAAAGATGTCTCTCAATTAGGAAAATAAGGTAGTACAGTATAATACAGAGAACATAAGCTTTGAAATTTAAGAACTGTTACTGGCCATTAAAGGGAACTAATGAAGATAGGCCTTCCAGAATTATGATTTTGGGTCAATATCGCAGACTGGTTGGACATGGAAGAGATTCTCTGCCCTCTCCCACCAACTTTCTCTAAACATCTGTAACTCCTATAGATATGAACAGACTTAAGTGGGTGGCCCAGTTCACAAGATTTAGAAAACTGGTCCAATATCTAAAGGACACCAAAGCCAGAATGAAGAGCAGAAGCAGCATGGCCTGAGGTTATCACACCCAAATAGAGGTCTTATCAGCTGGGAGCTGAGGTTTTCTTTGAGATTTTATTTATTTATTTATTTGAGAGAGAGAGAGAGAGAGAGAGAGAGAGCATGAGAGGAGAGAAGGTCAGAGGGAGAAACAGACTCCTGGTGGAGCTGGGAGCCCAATGCATGACTCGATCCTGGGACTCCAGGATCATGACCTGAGCCAGAGGCAGCTGCTCAACCAACTGAGTCACCCAGACGCCTGGGAGTTGAGGTTTTAACACACTTAGAGTTAGTTCCCCAACTTCGGGGAAAGGATGGTCATGAGTAATGTCAGGATTTTCTTTCATGAACTTAATGAGTAGAAAATCTCTTCCTATGTTCCTGGAGAAGAAACAAGAAGATAACCACCTACTTTGATCCTTGGACCAAAAGAGCCACCCACAATATATCAAAATAGACGTGTGAGGTTCTGCATTTACAATTTGGATATGGTGAGAAAACTCTCATGCTAAGAAATTAATATAAAAATTCTGAAATGGGTGAAACCACTGGAAACACGGAGGAGGTCCTATAAATCCGTTCTTAGAGACATTTTTTTACCCCCTGTGATGAACCAAATTATACCCCCCACAATTCATACATTGAAGCTCGAGCCCCTAGTGTGATTGTAATTAAAGACAGGGCCTTTAAAGAGGTAGTTAGGGTTCAATGAGGTCATAAATGTGGAGTCCCGATCCAGTAGGACTAGCGTCTCTCTGAGAGGAGGAAGAGACACAGAGGAAAGACCATGTGAGATTGGAATGAAAAGGGCCAGCCTCAAGCCAAGAACAGAGGCCTCAGGAGACACTAAACCTGCTGGCAACTCCTTGACCTTGGACCTCTACCCTCCACAACTGTGAGAAAATAATTTCTATGTGCAAGCTACCCAGGCTGACTACGACATTCCTGGTTACATGGCCATCTGGATACACTCACTGAAGATAAATTCACAAGAAAAATGTATAGACCGCACAGAGAGGAAGTCACAAGGAACATCAAACAGGAGAATTTGCACCCCCCAAAACTAAAGGTAATAGGTTAAGCTGAACGAGATTATAAAATAAGTTTGTTTTTGTTTAAAATATTTAGAGAGTTGGGGCACCTGGGTGGCTCAGTGGGTTAAGCCTCTGCCTTCAGCTCAGGTCATGATCGCAGGGTCCTGGGATCGAGCCCCACATCGGGCTCTCTGCTCAGCAGGGAGTCTGCTTCCTCCTCTCTCTCTGCCTGCCTCTCTGCCTATTTGTGATCTCTGTCTGTCAAATAAATAAATAAATAAAATCTTTTAAAAATATTTAGAGAGTCAAAAAGGTATACAAACTGTAAGTCAAGTGCAGAGTAATATGGGAAGAACCTGTTTTTGAGAGGAAACTATATATACACTGTAGAAAACAAAGGTATAATTATTGAGAGGGGCCTGGGGGGCTTAGTCAGTTGAGCATCAGACTCTTGATCTCAGCTCAGGTCTTGATCTCAGGGTCATGAATTTGGGCCCCACATTGGGCTCCATGCTGGGTGTAGAGCCTACTTTAAAAAGAGGGCATTTAATTATTGAAATTAAAAGTGTAGTACGGGGTGACGATTGGCTCAGTCAATAAAATATCCCACTCTTGATCTTCTAGTCATGAGTTAGAGACCCAGCCTGGGTGTAGGGATCACGTTTTTTTTTTTGTTTTAAATGTTGTAGGTGGGAAAATAGGATATTAGATCCAGGCAAATAGAAAATTAGTGAATTGAAATATGAATCTTTAAAAAAAACAAAACAAAAAAAACCTCGTGGCATAGGATGAAAATAGAAAGGAGAGGTGAGACGCCTGGGTGGCTCAGTCAGTTAAGCGTCTGCCTTCAGCTCAGGTCATGATCCCAGGGTCCTGGGATCAAGTCCCACATCTGGCTCTCTGCTCAGTGGGGAGCTGGCTTCTCCCTCTGCCTGCTGCTCCCTCTGCTTGTGCTCGCTCTCGCTCTCTCTCTCTCGATCTGGCAAATAAATAAATAACTAAATAAAATCTTCAAAAGAAAAGAGAGGCTAAGACACACAAAGGACAGAATGAGAAATCCCAAAATATGTCTGGTAAAATTTACCCAAAAAAAATCAACAGGAAAAAAAAAAAAATAGTGGAGGTGGTGGTATTTAAAAAGCTAAAGGCTAAAAATTCCCTGAATTAAAAAAGGAATCTCTCTCTGGTGGAAAGGAATGTATCAGTGATGTGGAAAACAAAGGCACAATGTAGCTTAAATTAAAATCTCTTTACAGCTCACAGCCCACTGATAGATACCTGAAACATGCAGGGCATGACCTTCCTCAAGGAACTCGTGGCTGCCTTAGGCCTTAACGTTTAGAAGGAACCTTATCTTGGCAGCAACTGGTCCCTCAAGGTCCTGAAAACCTTGCTTCTAGATTCCTTGGAGACTTGTGCTACGCCCAACCCCCACTAGTTCAAAAGTACACAGTCACTCCTCACAATCCCAGTATAGCTCTTTCTGCCCACCGGTCCTGTCCTGTGAGAGGGAAGGGGTTAAGGTGGAGGCAAGAGAGATAGGAGGCCCCTAACTCCCCTGGCTGGGTTTGGAAACTGCTCCTGGCAGGTGGAGAGGCTGAGACAGAGAAGAACAAGACATAAGGAAACCAACCAAGAAGACACAAGAATCTCAAAGCCACAGGCTTCCCAGTCAGTTGTCAGTAAAAGACTTCCACTGTAAGTCCTCAGCGGCAACGCATTCGGGACCCCTCTCTCCCTGGAGCGCTTCTTTCTTTCCTTTCTGCTCTCACCTTCACTTAATAAACTTTCACTTCACCCTTCTGTGTCCATGAGATTCATTCCTCGACTCCGTGAGACAAGAACCCTGCAAGCCTGCAACATCAGGACCTAAGCAAGAAAAAGAAAAGCATAATCCCAACTCAACATATTGTGATGAAATAGCAAATATCCAAAACAAAGGAAAAAAAGCCTTAAGAGCCACCAGATTGGGGCACCTGGGTGGCCCCGTCGGTTAAGCGTCTGCCTTCGCTCAGCTCAGGTCCCGATTCCAGGGTCCTGGAATAGAGCCCCGCATCAGGTTCCCTGCTTCTCCCTCTGTCTGCTTCTCCCCCTGCTTGTACTCTTTCTGTGTGTTAAATAAATACATAAAATCTTAAAAAAAAAAAAAAAAGAAGAAGAAGCCATCAGATTACGTATCTAAGAATGGCAATCATATTGGGGAAGACTTAACAGAAGTCAAATGACAATGGAGTGATATTTCAAAGATCTGGTGAGGAAAAAGGCTGTCTCCCCAGAATTCTATCCCAGTGACACCATCACTCAAGACTGAGAGCAAAATAAAGATGCTTTCAGACGAGCAAATGTACTACTTACAGACTTGCCTGAAGTAACTGGTTAAAATGTACTAGAGGAAGACTTGGATCTGAGTGGTCTGCAAGCAGCCGTGATTAGTACACTGGTATCTTCATCAGCACTTACTGTAAGTCATAATGATAGCACTAAGACGGGCGAAGGAGGTAGAGGTCAGGGAGAGGGGAGAGACCACAGTAAGTGGAAAACACAGAATAAGATATTAGAAAAAAACCCAATGTATCAGTACACAACATAAATGTAAATGGGTCACATTCGTCTATTAGATTCAAAATCCAGCTGGATATTGCTCTCGTCTTTGTGGCTTGCTTTCTTACTGATGAGAGGCGAGTCCACCATCATTCTTATCTTTGTTACTCTGTAGTGCATCTTTCTCTCTGGCTGCTTCTGAGATTTTTTTTAATTGTTGGTTTTAAGTAATATGCTCATGAAATTACAGTGGCACTTATCCCCAGCTGATCTATAGAGTTAACAAAATCACAACAAACTTTTTATAAGAATTTTTTGGGTAGAGATTGATAAGTGTATTGCAAAATTTACAAGAATATGAAAAGGATCTAAAATGGCCAAAACAACTTTTTTAAAAAGGCTGGAGGCCTTAGAGTACCTGATTTATACTACTTGATCTCAAATCTTATTATAATTATTATTATAAAGCAGTAATAAACAAGACAGTATAATCAAGACAAATAGATCAATGGAACAGAACAGAGTCTAGAAAAAAATCCATGTATATGATAGATTGATTTTTTGACAAAAGTACAAAGGCAATTCAGTAGACCAAAAACCAGTCCTTTCAACAAAGGGTGCTGAAACAGCTGGATATGGATTCATGGTAAAAAAATTTAAAAAGACCTCCAATCTATATCTTACACCATAGGCATAAATTAAATGGATCAGAGACCCAAATGAAAGACCCCCAAAATGACAAAACTTGTAGGAGAAAACACAGGAGAAAATTTTAGTGGGTTTGTTTTGGGAAAGATTTCTCAAATAAGTCACTGCAGCACGAACTATAAAAGCAATTCCACACTCCACCTTCCACATCCCTCTACCTGTTTCAGAGAACCACTGATTTGCTTTCTGTCTATGCAAGAGTTTCATTTTTATTTTTATTTTTTTAGAAATTTCATATACATGGAAACATAAATTGATAGGCTCTTGTGTCTGGGTTCTTTTGCTTAGAATGTTTTGTTTTGTTAAAGATGTATTTGTTTGAGAGAGAAAGAGTGTGGGGACATGCACCTGTGAGTAGAGGGAGGGGTAGAGGCAGAGAATCTTCAAGCAGACTCCCTGCGGAGCATAGAGCCTGTTGCCGGGCTCGACCTCACAACCGGTGAGACCGGTTGGCCGAAACCAATAGCCAGACACTTCACCAACTGAGCCACACAGGTGCCCCTGTGGAATGATTTTGAGCTTCATTCTTGTTGCATGCATCAGTAGCTCTGTTTGTTTGTTTAATCCCAAGTGCTATTCCATTGTAGGGATATTTTCCACGTTCTGTTATCCATTCCCCAGCTAACGGACTTCTGGGTTCTTTCCACTTTGAGGCCATATGAATAATGCTACTATGATTAGTCACAAGTGAGGGAGTACAAGTCTTTCTGTGCACATTAGGTTTTCATGATTCTTGGAGTTTTTCACTTCCCGAGGAGTACACTTGCAAGATCGCGTGGTAAGTATCTCTTCATTTAAGCAACTGGAAAAATGATTCACAAGGTGGTTGCTTTTACTTTACATTCCACCAGAAATGTAAGTGTTTCTGTTTCTCCGAATCCTCCTTAACACCTGCTATTGTCTGTTTTATCAAGAAGAGCCAAGATAGTGGGTGTAGAGTACCACCTTATTTTGATTTTAATTGCATTTCCCTAATGATGTTGAATACCTTTTTATGTACTTACAATCATTCAGATATCATTTCTGTTGACTATTCAAATATTTTGTCTTTTTTAAAAATTGGGCTTCTTTTTTTTTCTTCTAAAGATTTTATTTATTTATTTGACCGACAGAGATCACAAGTAGGCAGAGAAGCAGGCAGAGAGAGAGGAGGAAGCAGGCTCCCCACTGAGCATGCGAGTCCTTTGTCTGGTCTATAATTTGCAAAAATTAACTCCTAGTCTATGCTTTATGGCTTTTTTTCTTCACTTTTAAAGTGTCTTTTGAAGAACAAAAGTTTTTTTTATTTTGATAATTTTTGTGTACCAAATTTTTCTTTAATATATCATACTTTTGGTCTCATATGTAATGAATCTTTATATTTTCTAAGACTATACATAATGTCTTCTATACTTATTTTTAGAAGTTTTATAGCTTTAGTTTTTACATTTAGATCTATGATTCATTTTGAATTCTTTTTTATGTGTGTATTGACTGAGGTTTTTTCTTTTATTTGTTTTTGAGCACATGTATAGTCAGTTGTTTCTAGATGTTGGACAATAAATACAAGAAGAAGACCAAACAGAGAAGAACAGGGTGGGGAGAGATGATCTTTATGTATAAAACAGATTGAACAGTCTTATATAAACACAATTATAGTCTGGAAGATTTTATACTGTCTCAGGACCTTTTATAAGAAAGGGGAAGCATTTTTTGCCCTCTCATGTTGATTAAAGGTTTGCCCTCTGGGCACTAAACCCTCATGCTTTCAGGTTGCATATATGTGGACACTGAACACTTCTGAGTTCTCATGGGGTCAACAGGGAGGTCCCAGGACAAGAAGCAAGAGACTACAGCCTGTGCCTGAAGCAAGATGTTTACAGGCTTCTCCCCCATTAAACTAATTAAAGCCAGGAGAACTGGTCACAGCGGCTGGAACGGAGGTCAGCTAAACCAAGGGATCTTGCAGTGACACACAAGAAATGTCCAATACCATGTCTTATCTCTCCAAAAAAGAGCATCTGTAGTTGCAGGAATATTTTTCTGGGCCACAAAGTGACAGAATGCAAAGGTGGCATGGTTGCAATCTGATTACACAGCAAATTCTCTGTGTCATTGCAAGGGAGACAGTTGCATTAGCTCCAGGAAGTAGAGATTAACCTCAGCAAGGGAGGCTAAGGGGAGATTAGGGGCAAGATCAAAGGGCGGTATCAGCAGCAGTGATGCTTCTGAGTTCCCTGTCTGCCCAATCAATGTCTGCCCAAGGCTCCCTGGTGAGTGCCGTGGGAACCAGCAACAGTTGGGTCAAGTACAAAGCTGGGGGGTCACGAGCAACTAAGATGGCAAAATCTCCACTTTCAAGATCACTGTGGATTAAGGGGCATTGGGGAACTTCATTACTTAAACACATCAGGCAGACAGTATCTCTCATCTCAGGGGTTGCGGGAATGAGAATGACCCCTACTTGTGGAAAAGTGTCTTGGGGAGGAGGTTACAGTGGAAGCAGGAACAGGGCTTCCTGGCACTGGGAAGGCTAGATGGTGCCTCCTTCGTCAGACCCGGGGGAATCAGAGTGACCCGAATCCTCCAAGGGAAGAGTGAAATTGAGGTGGGGGGATGAGAATGTACATGACAATGATTGTCTGATCCCAGGGCTATACTCAAAATACTTAACCTCAGGCATAACATGGGCACTAATTAGTGAGAACAGATGCTAGCTGTAAACAATCAGTGGGTCATAAAGCTGATGAACACTGGCCCTGACCCAGACCTTGTCTTGCGTCAGCTAATACAGCTTACGGGAAGGGTAACATTAGGTGACAGATTTCCTCCTGTGTGCCAACCTTGAACTATTCATAGCTACTGCACAGAGTGCTGTGTTGAGACAAATTCTAATGGTTATGTCCCAGCTTAGTGGGAAAGATCATTGTGATCAGTGACCAACTTGTGATGTCTGCTGTGGTCACAGGACTAGGAATGTCAGCAGTGGGCTGTGTGGTGAACTAACTGCCCCTGGGTTAAATGTTTACATTCAGTTCATCTCACAAATATTTATTGGTCATATACTGTCACCAATATACTGTATTTTTTAAATGTGGGTTTTTTTAAAGATTTTATTCATTTATTTGACAGAGAGAGATCACAAGTAGGCAGAGAGAGAGAGAGAGGAAGAAGCAGGCTCCCTGCCAATCAGAGAGCCCGATGCGGGACTCGATCCCAGGACCCTGGGATCATGACCTGAGCCAAAGGCAGAGGCTTAACCCACTGAGCCACCCAGGCACCCTTATACTGTATTTTTTAAATACAAAGTTGATACAAACATGAAAAAGGCTCAATTCCTATGCTAAGGACGATCTCAATCTAGTTAGGAAGATAGATATGTAGTCAGAGAATTTTCACACAAATGATCATTACATCACCAGAGATATACACAAGGTTTCACTATAAAAACATAAAGGAACACAATGTTAATAGAATATTAACATTATTAATAGGTATATTAATTGAGATAGGGTCATAAATGATTATTAAAATCATAAAGTTCATATTAAAAAAAAGAGAGAGAGAAGAATTAGGGCATAAAATACCCAATTTCTAAACTTCCCTGCAGGAAACCTGGGTGGCTCAGTCAGTTAGGTATCTTCGATCAGCTCAGGTCACGGTCCTAGGGTCCTAGGATCGAATCCAGCATCAGGCTCTCTGCTCAGCAGGAAGCCAGCTTCTCTCTCTCCCTCTGCCACTCCCCCTGCTCGTGCTTTCTCTCATGCCCTCTCTCTCAAATAAATTAAATCTTTAAAGCAAATAAATCAAATAAAATAAAATTTCTTCAAATAAATTAAATAAAGAAACTTCCTTGCATAAAGTACAGAAGGCATGGGACATGAACACTTGGAGTTGTCCCCATATTCATTATCCAAGCCTGTCTACATTCTGGGGTATCAATAGCTTAGGTCTAGGACAAGCTGGTAGCCAACTAGTAAGCTTTCTGTTCTCACACAAGTACATTTTCTGCAAATTGGTCCACACATTCCCAAGGTTTTGTGGATTCTGAGGCAGACGGCACTGCCATCACACTGGTGTGCACACCTCTGGGGGAACTATCTGTCCCTGGAGGAGAGAGTTGGACAGCAGAGGAACAGGCTTAATAAAACTTCTCTAATTCTCAACTCCCTTAAAAAGAGAAGTACAGAGATGGAAAGATATCACTAAATCTACTTACTCTTTCAGTGAAGGCCTTGGAAAGCAGCATTTTTTTTTTTTAAGCACATGATCAAGCTCTATTACAAAGCTGTCATCATCAAGACAGTATGGTACTGGCACAAAAACAGACACATAGATCAATGGAACAGAATAGAGAGCCCAGAAATAGACCCTCAACTCTATGGTCAACTAATCTTTGATAAAGCAGGAAAGAATGTCCAATGGAAAAAAGACCGCCTCTTCAATAAATGGTGTTGGGAAAATTGGACAGCCACATGCAGAAAAATGAAATTGGACCATTTCCTTA
>PISX010033407.1:0-15120 GCA_004024625.1 Mellivora capensis | reverse complement strand
ATTTCTGATAATATTCCTTGTTCTGAAATCTGCTTTGCCTGATATTCACATATCAGGCATGATATATTAGTTGATTAGTGTTTGCATGGTGTAACTTATTCCACCCCTTTTTAACCTATATGTTTTTATACTTAAAGTGAAGTCCTTAATATACAGATGGTCAACAGACACTCGAAAAGATGTCCAACTTCACTCATCAGCAGGGAAATACAAATCAAAACCACAACAAGATATCACCTTCCACCTGTCAGAATGGTTAAAATAAAAAAGACAAGAAATAACAAGTGTTGGTGAGGATGTGGGGAAAAAGGAACTCATGTGTACTATTGGTGGGAATGTAAATTGATATGGCCACTGTGGAAAACAGTATAGAGGTTCGTCAAAAAATTAAAAATAAAAATACTGTGTGATCCAATCATAGCACTACTGGGTATTTACCCAAAGAATATGAAAACACGAATCTGAAAAGATAGAGGCAACCCTATGTTTACTGCAGCATTAACAGTTGCCGAGATACAGAAGCAACTAAGTGTCCGTCGATAAGCAAATGGATAAGGGAAACATGGTGTGTGTATAAACAATGCACTATTATCCAGCCATAAAAAAGGATGAGCCTATGTCATCTGTAGCAACATGGTGAAACTAAAGGGTATCCTGCCGTAGAATAGGTCAGACTGAGAAAGCCAAATGCCATATGATTTCACTCATATGTGGAAGCTAAAAAAATGAATAAACAAAACGCAGAATCAGAGCCATAAATTTAAAGAACAAACGTGGTTGCCAGAGGGGTGGGAAAATGGGGCAAAATGGGTGAAGAGGAGGGGGAGATACAGGCTTCCAGTAAGTCATGGGAATAAAAGTCACAGCATGAGGAATATCGTCAGTGACATTGTGATAGTGTTGTATGGTGACAGATGGTGGCTACACTTGTGACGGTCACAGCCTGGTGTAGGAACTCGTCCAATCACTATGTGGTCTGCCTGAAACACCTGTAACAGTGTGAGTCAGGTCAGCTGCCCTCAAAAATAAATACACGAAGTGGGGTTCTTAAAATAATAAATAAGTAAAAGTGTGGTTCTTATAGACAGCATTATAATTGAGTCTTTAAGAAAAAAAAAAAAGAGCCTGTTTGACAATCTCTTCCTTTCAACTGGGTGTTTAACAAGATCATTCACCATCTATATAATTACTGATGTGGCAGGATTTAAATGTACCATCACACTAGTTTTCTATTTTTGAGATCTGATCCTATATTCTTTTTTCTCTTTTCAAGACAAAGTTTACTTTGGATAAATTCAGTATTTTATTATAGTTCCATTAGATTCCACTACTGATTGATTGATTACACTACTTTAAAAAGTTTTTAGTGGTCGACTTGGGGTTCACAATATACACCTTGAACTTAATCAGGGTCTACCTTTGAAGAATAGTGTACTGTTTTGTGTACAGGCGAACGAGCCTTATTAATAGTATACTTCCATTTCCTTGCGCCTATTCTGCATGCTCTTTTTGTTATACATTTTATTTCCACGGGTGTTATAAAACTCTGTATGTTGGGCGCCTGGGTGGTTCAGTGGGTTAAGCCTCTGCCTTCTTCTTAGGTCATGATCCCAGGGTCCTGGGATCGAGTCCCACATTGGGCTCTCTGCTCAGCAGGGAGCCTGCTTCCTCCTCTCTCTCTGCCTGCCTCTCTGCCTACTTGTGATCTCTGTCAAGTAAATAAAATCTTTTAAAAAACCTCTATATGTTATGACTATTTTTGCTTTGGATAATCAATTATCTTTTAAAGTGATTAAAAAGATAAAGGTTTGTGTATTTACCTTCTTTTTGTTGTTGTTTAAGATTTATTTATTTGACAGAGAGAGCACAAGCAGGAGGAGTGGCAGAGGGAGAAGTCCACTCTCCACTGAGCAGGGAGCCAGATACGGGGCTGGATCCCAGGACCCTGAGACCATGACTTGAGCCAAAGGCAGAAGCTTAACCGACTGGGCTACCCACGTGCCCCATGTTGTTGTGTTTGTTTGTTTCTTTCTTTTATAATTTCTCCCAGTCTTCATTGTGTAAATCCCGGTTTCCATCCGCTGTCGAGTGCACTCCACCTAAAGAATTTCCTTCAACGTTGCTTGTTGTGCAGGTCTACAGACAATGTTGTCTCTCAGAGACTTTAACTATGATTACTAAGAGAAGGCTCAAGAGGAGATCATAGACAGCCTGCAGAAACAGATGGGGGGGCGGTTAGCATAGAGATGACACTATAAAAAAGAAGAACCAGGGACACCTGCATGGCTTAGTCAGTTGAGTGCTGGACTTTTGGTTTCTGTTCAGGTCATGATCTCTGGGTCGTGGGATCGAGCCCCATGTTGGGCTCCAGGCTCAGCGCAGAGTCTGCTTCTCTCCTTCTCCCTCTGTCCCTCCACCTGGCCACCCTCCATCTCTCTCTCTCTGTGTCTCTAAAATAAATAAATCTTTAAAAAAAAAAGAAGAAGAAAATGAAATTTTAGAAATTTAAAAATATATATATGAGAGATAAAGAACTCCCAGCAAACTGGAAACAACCAGGAAAGAACCAGTGAACTTGAATCTAGGGCAGTGAAAATTATCCAAAATGAAACATAAAGAGAAAAAATAATGTAGGTGGGGAGGGGAGAACACAGCATCCAAGAGCTCTGGGACAATATCAGATGGTCAAAAGATGCATATAATTGGAGTCTCGGTAATTTAAAAGAGAGAGAGGAAGGAAGAGAAAATATTCGGAGAGACAACAACTTGAGTCTTGCAATAATGAAAGATAAATCACAGATGCAGGAATTCCAGAGACTCTGGAGCAGGACAAACACAAAGCACATACACACCTAGATGCACCAATCAACCACCGAAAACCAAAAATAGAAAGTCAATGTCAAAGCAGCCAAAGAAAAAAGAAATATCATATAAAAAGGGACAAAAACCCTGTAGTTGCCAGGGCAACTGGAGGGAAGGGAGAATAAGGCACAGAGTTTGTTTGGGGGATGAAAAAGTTCTGGGAACTAGATGGTGGTGTTGGTTCCACAATACTGTGAATGCACTTAATGCCAATGAATAATAGACTTTAAAATGGTGACAATGAGGGGCACCTGCATGGCTTAGTCAGTTAAGCATCTGACTCTTGATTTTGGCTCAGGTCATGACCTCAGGGTCGTCACACGTTGGGCTTCGTGCTGGGTGTGGAGCCCACTTAAGATTCTCTCTCTTCCTCTCCCTTTGCCAGCCCCTCTCTAAAAAAATAATAATAAAAATAATAATAATAATAATTAACAAATAACATGGTTATTTGTTATTTGTTATTTGTTATATGTATTTTATCAGAATTAATTTTTTAAAAAAGAAACCTCCATGCTTCAGCTCTCACTCCCCAGCCCCCCAGCCCTCCCAACCCTAAGCAACCACTCCTCTATTTTCTATCTCTGTATATTTGCCTCTTCTTGACATTTCATATAAACGGAATGTTGTAATATGGGATCCTTTGTGTTTGGCTTCTTTCACTTAACACGTTTTCAAGGTTCATCCTTGCCATAGATTAAGTGTTTGTGTTCTTCTAAAACTCTTACATTAAAAACCTAACGCCCAAGGTGATCGTAGTAGGTAGAGTTTGGGGGAGGTGAGTACGTTATGAGGGTGGAGCCCTCGTTGGGGTTAACGTCCTTATAAAAGAGATCCCACAGGACTAGCTGCTCCCCTCTCCCTTGTGAGGACACCGAAAGAAGCTGTCGGTCTGCAACCTGGAAGGGGGCTCTCACTGGAACTCAATCAACACTGTCACCCTAATCTTGGACCAGTGTCCAGAACTGTGAGAAAGAAACTTGCTGTTTATAAGTTAGCCAGTCTGTAGTGTTTTGTGTAGCAACCTGAGTGGATTAAGACAATCCTTGTGCAAGAATCGGTATTTTTTATGGTCAAATGATATCCCATTGTGTGAGCAGTGTACTTTGTTTTTCCCTCAGTAGTTGATATGGGCGTATGGGTTATGTCCACCCTTTGGTTATTATGGGTAATGCTGCTATCGCCATCAGCATTCATGGACAGATTTTTCATAAACATGTTTTCCTTCCTCTTGGTCGATACCCAGCAGTGGAACTGCTGAGCCCAAGGATAAATCGGTTTAACTTTTTGAAGAACCACCAGACTGTTTTGCAGAATGCCTGCTCCATCTTCCACCCCCACCAGGAGTATTTGACGGCTCCAATCCCTCTACATCCTCACCAAATCTTGTTATTTTCTATTTGATTTTAGTCCTTCTGGGGGTGTGAGGGGGTACCTCACCTGGTTTTGATTTGCATTTCCCTGATGACTAGAGATATCGAGCATTTTTTCACATGCTTGTTGGCCACTTCTAATCTTCTCTGGAGAAATGTCTATTCACATCCTTTGCCCTTAGTCCTTTAATTGGGTTGTCTTCTTATTGAACTCTAAGAGTTCTTTATAGACATTATATATTATGGATACCAATCTCTTATCATATACATGCTCTGTGAATATTTTCTCCCATTCTGTGGGTTGACTATTCAGTTTCTTTACAGTGATCTTTCAAGCAAATTTTAGAACGTGGATGAAGGCATTCCCAGTTTTCATAGTCCTGTGCCATGGCGGACAACTCTCTCCATGCCCTTGTGCCCCTGAGTGGTACACTACTGTTGCCTTGTTACTCTCTGCTAGGGTCATGGTGCGTTCAGTGAATTCTCTATCGTGCAGGTTCAGCTGGGTCTTGAGCAGGCCCTGTACACCTTGTCTTGCGGGGAGGGGAAGGTTATCTCAGCATTCCTGAGCCTCGTCCCCATGACAACTATCTGTTGCCTTCTATCTGCAGTTGGTCTTGTAGGAGAAAGACCACTGGTAGCCCACCTCTGCTTGGTATCATTGCAGGATCCTAGGCTAGAGACATTTCCTGTCTGTCTCCCTGAGTTTTTCTATCTTTACTATAACACCAGTGGATCTTGGTCTGTGTTCTAGGGACAGAAAGAAGAGTCAGATGAATTTTGATTCTACTCTTTGCCCAGAGACAATTTATTTTTACCTAGAACAAAATGTGTTGGCTGTGGGAACAAAATGATTTCTGTCCCCTCCCTAGAGGTTTAGGCTTTTGCTTGGTCAGAAGGGAGTCAGAACAAGGGAATAAGGTTTTATTTAACTGCCCACAGCCATGGAGGGCAGTTCTCTCTAGTGCTTCACCAAATCTTTCTTGCAAGTGTTAGGTAGAAGCCTGCAGAGAAGAACTTGCAAGCCCAGTCTGAACTGACATGCAGGCCATACTAGACCTTTAAGACTCATTATGAGTTTATCTGATTTCTTCTTACCTACTTGTATAGCAGGCAGCCAGCTTTCTTCTGTGTCCTGCCAAAGGTAACAGCATTTATATGTGCTGTTTTGGAGGACTTACTATGTGAGTGCCAAGCCAAAGAGCTCCAGGCATGAACTGGAGTAGAAGTTGAACATTGCTTCAGGAGGACTCATTCTTGCCATCTACAGGGACTGTATATCAGGGACTGAGGGGCAACTACCCCTCAGGTGTGGCCTTGAACAAATCCCTTCAGTCTCCCCAGATGTGCAATGCAGTCCCACAGAAGAGGGCTAAGGGTGGGGGCTGCACACCAGAATGCCTGGAGTTGAATCCCAGCCCTCACACCGTAGAGCAGAGTAACCCCAGGTGAGGTACTCAACCTCTCTCTGCCTCAGTTACCTTATCTATCCAATGTGGATAATAATAAAACCTATCTCTATGATGTCTGGCATATCACATTAAGTACTCTCATCATTAGTAGTACCAGTAGTAGTAATAGTAATAGCAGTAATAGTATCATACTAAGAGTATGCAACATTATTAATATTACTATTCCTCTTGATGATCTCTAAGGTTCCTTCTACTACTGACTATTTGTGATATATGAAGTATTTATTCATTTATTTTGGTAAGAGGATCTGCCAGGTAGGCCAGGTTAAAAAAAAAAAGACTCCCTGGGCAAGGGGAGGGCAGGACTCCATTTGCTGTGTGACCTTTGCTCAGACCCAGGCCAACTCTGGACATGAGAGTCCTTCTGTAGAGTGCAGATTGAACTGACAGGCTGGGACTAGTTGAATCTGTGTCAGTGAGCAGGGGAGAGAAGGATAACTTTGGAGCTGTCATCCCACAGACCTCATGATGCCTATTCCTCTAAATTAAAAATCGGGGATGGGCAATCAGAACCCTCATGTTCACAGAGCACTTGAATCATCAAAATTCACTCATATTCATGATGTCATTTAGCTGTGACAAGAGCTGCTTTGAAGGTATGTGTCAAGGATTGTTGATCCCAACTTGATAGTTAGCAGAGTGAGATCCAAAGAGTGATTAGGCCAAGGTCACCCAGGAAGATCAAGATAGAGCTGAGCCAGAACCCAGGAACAAGACTTGGCGCTTTCCCGTGAACTCCAGGCAGTTTAGGGCCTGCTCCCCTGCATTTTCCCAGCAGGGGTGCCTGCCTCTGGGGGATGGCAGGTAGGATCCATCGAAGCAGAGAGGCCTGAGTAGGGAAGTCTGGAAGGTTGACAGTTGGAGCTGCTCCTTGTCCCTGGTCCAGACAACAGCATCTCCAGGCCAGGGACTGGATGTCTTCCCTTGCAGCTTCCTCGATGGGCCTGACCAGGTCACAAGAGTTCTGTTGAATGAAGACATGGAAAAAATTATCTTCCATTTTTGTTCAGGCTTATGGAATCCTAACCCTTCAGGGCCAGGGATGAGCCTTGAGTCCCTCCCATGTTTTAGGTCCAGCGCAGGGCCAGGAATGCCAGAAACTACTAATAAATATTTGTTAAAGGGCTCATACCACCAAACCTTCATCTTGCACAGACTCCAACAAACAAACAGAGACAAGGGGGGAGGGGAAAATGAGAAGTTACTGTTTAATGGATATAGAATTTCTGTTTTAGAAGATGAAAGAGTCCTGGGAATGGATGATGGTGATCATTGCAACAATAGGAATGTATTTAGTGCTATTGAACCATATATTTTAAAATGGTTAAGATGGCTCCCTCAGAGCCTCCAGGAGGAACCAACACTATGGACAACTTTGGACTTCTGGCTTCCAGAGCTGTGAGAGAATAAAATGTCTGTTTTAAGTAAAAACAAACAAAAACAAATTTAAGATGGTAACTTTACTGTTACTTATGTTTTACAGTCATTTTTAAAAAATTGAAAAGAAAGTTGACAAAAACACATTTTCTAGCCTGAAGAAACAAAACAAGAGTAAGCCTGCATTATTTCTATCCATTTTAGCACATGGAAAGGAAATGCAGGTGGTCTATGCCCTTCAGCAGATCCTGTCAGACACACAGACACACACCCATCCTGGATTATTAGCCCACCCACTGGATACCGAACCCTGGTCTGGAGCTCCCAGGAGCGCTGTGTCTTCTTTCTGAAACCAAGGGAGACATTAGAGTTCAGGCAGGCAGGACAGGGAAGAGGGAAGCCCTTGAAACTCTCCCTTCACCAGATGGTGTCTCCTTGATGCCTTGTCCTCTGGCTTTGACAAAGGGTGTGAATTGTCTCAAGTTGGTGTGGCCACAGGGCCCAGGCAGTTCTACAACCCTCGGATGGCACATAACAGGAGCACAAACAACCCTCAGCCTTCCAAAGCTCGCTGTGTGCTGGGGACCCACGGAGTGCTCCCTGTGAGCGAACCTCTTTAAATCTCACAACAAACCATGAGGCCAGTCTTGCTGTCCTCCCCAGTGACAAATGAGGAAACTGAGGCCCAGACGGGGTAAGCCGCTGGCTCATTTAGAGTGTGAGGAGCCTAAAAAGCAGGTTTGAGGCTTGAATCCTGTGCTCTGAATGCCATGATTCACCATGTCCTGAGCAGGCCTTCCACAGATGGGGAAATGGGGTCCCTTAAGAGTCGGGGACCACCTTAAAGTCACTCAGCTAGGCATTGACAGAGCTGCCATGGGGACCCAGGTCTTCCAATACCCAGAATGGTGCCTCATGTGAGCATGAGAAGGTCTAGGTTCTGTCCACCAGGATCCCATCTGCCTCCAAGCCGTGTGCTCTTGAAGGCCGTGTGGTGAGCGGTGTTGGCCAAGCTGTCTCTACCTGGCTGGCTTCCACCTTCTTTTCCAAGAAGAGATGATGGTTTAAGGGGACACTCTCAGGAATAGTGTACCCAAGCAGGCCAAAGAAACCAACCCAGAGCTGTTGGCGGTGTTCCGGAGAGGGCCCGGAGCCCACAGGGGAGGTGGGGAAGGGGCTGGCCAGGTGGGGGAGTACAGCCCGCCCAAGGCGGAGCCTCTGGAGACACTCCCTCTCCTCTCAGGGCCTCAACACCCTTTGTTCGGTGGGGTGGTGGGAGAGAGTTGGGCGAAGTGGTTTCTAAGCCCCTCTCCCTGTTTCAGGTTGGGCTCCTGAGAAGCCAAGCTTGAGAAGAGGAGCCCCTGTGAGACTGGTTTTTCGAGGAAATGCCTGCTGGGGAAACTGGAGAGGGAGTTGGGGTGGTAGGCCAAAGAAGACAAGGAAGCTAAATAGGGTGCGATTCCAAACTCAGAGCAAGCATGGCTGGATCCTTCAGAAATGCACCCCTCCTTCCCCGCCCCCTCCCCACCGCCCCAGGGTGCTCCAGCTTAGAGCCAGGCAGCTGGGCTTTCACTGATTGCTCCAGGCCAAGGGTCACCTGGGGTGGGGCGGGGCAGTGGGGGCAGTCTGAGTGCCCAGGTGTTTACCATCCTCTGCACGTGGGGCTAAAGGAGTCCCAGGTGAGGCCCAGAGAGTTTCCGAGCAGGTGTTAGAAGAAGTTGACAAGAACATGGACTAGGGCCCAGGGCAATGATCAAAGAGACTCTGGCAGAGCACTGACAGCGTCCCGGCACCACCTTCGGGATTCATCCTAACATTTCAGATTCTGGGTCTTTCCAAACAGCACCGGATGGATGAGAGAAAGAGTGAGGGCGCCGACAGACAGCCTGAAGCCTGTCCCTCGAGTGGCGCTTTGGCGTGAGGGTGGAGGGTACTGGGGAGCCTCAAAGAGCCAGATGTCCCAGGCTCAGGGGGCTCAGGGGGCTCAGGGGGCTTGACGACCCTCTCAACTCCCGCCTTTATCTGTGCACATAGTCCCACTCAGACACGTGGGGCCCAGGAACGCACCTGCGTGACTATGCCAGAAAGCGAAGGCACTGAGGCACACGGACACGCGCACACAGGCTCACGCACAGGAATGTACACACCAGCCCACGTACATGCGTGGGTATGCTTGCAGAGACATATCCATGGACATTCACACTCACTCGTGCACACAGATGCCTGAGCTTGCACTAAAGCACTGCCGACCGGGTCCTTTCTATTCCTGGCTTTCAGGAGAGGGCGAGGGAGGGGAGGGTCCAGAGCCAGGCCGCTTGCAGCTGCCCGCTGAGACTGACCTTTGGCTACAATGGTCCGGATCACACCAGCCCCAGAATCCAGGCTCGTGTCTGTCTGGGTTACTTGTAGAGGACTGATAAAAGTGTCTGGAAGCTTAACTGCTGTCTCCCCTGCCCTCTCCTTGTCCCCCAAGTTTCCACTCCCACCTTTGACCCAGGCCTTTGTCCATCAGCAGCGCAGAGGCCTTCTGCCCTTGTTGTGCGAGTGGTGATCTGTGGTCGGGGGAAGGGAAACACCCGGAGCTCCTGACATGTAGCACCCTTCCTCATCAAGTGGCAGCAATGAGCAGGGGTATTGCCATTGGAAAGCAAGGCCATCAGTGCAGAATCAGACTGACCCCAGCTCGAGTGGCTCCTGGTCTGGTGGAGGTCACAGGCATTTAAAAAGTGTGATCCGTGCTGAACTGGAAAGAAACAGGGGACTGCGGAAGCCCAGAGAGGAGACACCTACTAGCCTGGAGGGGGTGGGATCAGGGAAGGCTTTCAGAGGGAGAGGATGTCTAAAAACGACTCTTAAGAGACCAAGAGGAATTAGATGTGGGTGGAAGGGAATAGGGTAAAAGACATTTTAGACAGAGGCAAAGGCTTGTGCAAAATGCTGGCTCTAGGGGAAGCAAGGTGCCCTAGGGAGCTGGGAGATGTTCAGCAAGGCTGGAGGAGGGTATGAGTAGGTCAGAAGGGAGGCAGGCTCCTACTATAAGCCAACCCAAGAAGGCATCCAGAGGGCATGGAGAAGCCATTGGGAATTTCAGCCAGGAACAGTGATTGTGTCAGAGCTACACCACAAAGATCTTTCAGGCTCCAAAGGGCAAAGTGGATCCGGGGTCGGCTTAAGACAGATTTGAGAAGGAACATAGGGCAACTGATTAAGTGGGGGCTGGTAGAAGCTCTGAAGGTCAAGAGGCAAATCAAGGAAATTATGTAGGAAACAAAGACAGGAGACAAGAGCGGAAACAAATTTCCGCAAAATTTTAATAGCCAGAATTCAAAGTAAATAACATAGCACAATTTTTTTGTAATGCAGGTCTACTAGTGAGAAGAAAGGAATTTTTTGGAGAATGACATTTCTAGGTGGGGCTCAGAGTTAGTGTTTCTTTCCATCAAATGGATTGCAAATGTTCATCTGTAAAAGTCACTCCTAGCTCCTGGGACATATGTTTAAACATATGTTGAAGTTTGTTGACCCCTGGTCTAGACTCATGGGGCCAGGGTAGAAGCAAGTAAGAAACAAGTTGTGATCTGCCCAACTTCCCCATGACTGCCGCTCCTGAGAGAGGGGGCCGTGGCTTCCAGTTAAAAGGTTCACTTGTTACTAGGAGCCAACAGGCAGTATGAACATCCATAATCATAACATCTCAGGGCAGGAGGGACCCAATGTGCCACTCTAGCCCTCTCCCAGGGCAGGACTAACGTCCACGTGTTTCATGGAGTCACACTATACCCTAGCTATGGAAAGTGACTTTTGCAGTCACAGTATAAGTTGCCAACAGTTGAAATTTGGACCCAAGTCTAAGGATTCCCAGCTGAGTTTTCTTTCCCTATACCACCACGTCCTGGCCATGGACCCCACTAACTTGGAGGAGTGGAGCCCATGGGGAAGGAAGAATGTCAGGATTCCTCTGCCCAGGACAGGAAGCTCTTCGGGCTCCTGTTTCCTGCAGGAAGAAGTCTGGTGGCAGATCAGACCTCCTCGTTTACAAACATTTGTACCTCACTTCTGGGTGAGGGACCTGAGGCTTGGAGAGAACACATAATTTGCTTGGCAATTCGAATAAGCTAAACTATGACCCCATGAAAGATATCCTGGTCCTAGTCCCTAGAACCTATGAATATTACCATACCTGGATAAAAAAAGGGTCTTTGTAGGTGTGATGAAATTGTATTTCACCAGATGAGAGGATTATCCTAGATTATCTGGAGGGGCCCTACATATAATCACAGGTATCCTTGTAATAGAGATGTAGAGAGACCCTCCTAGATACAGAGGCAGAAGGTGATGTGACAATGAATAGAGAAGGTTAGTAGATGCTCCTTTACCGGGTTGGGACATGTAGGAAGAGCCCAGGACCCAGGAAATCTATTATCCAGTTCTAGAAGCTGGAAAAGACAAGGAAACAGATTCTCCCCCTTGAGTCTCCAGAGGGAGCACAGCCCTATGAACCCCTTTCAAAAGTGATACCAGTGCAGCCTGTTTCGGCTGTCTGGCTTCCAGAACTGTGAGCGAGGACATTTCTGTTGTCTCAGGTGGTCAAGTTTGTGGTGATTTGTTACATCAACCTCAGGAAACTAACAAGACATCCCACAGTGATTTTTCTGAATTAATTATTTAAATTAAAATAAACTTTTAAGTCTTAGAATAATTTTAGATTTACAGAATAGCTGCAAAGACAGCGTAAAGAGTACTTAAATACTCCTCCCCCAGGTTCCGCCACTGTTAGCATCTTTCTTTACTGTGCTACATTTGTCACAACTAAAGAGCCAACATTAGTATTAGTTAAAATCCACAACTTTATTTAAATTTCACTGGTTTGGGGGCACCTGTGTGGTTTAGTGGGTTAAGCATCTGCCTTTGGCTCAGGTCATGATCTCACAGTCCTGGGATTGAGCCCTGCATCAGGGGATCCAACCCCCGTCAGGCTCTCAGCTCAGTAGGGAGCCTCCCTCTCCCTTTCCCTCTGCCCACTTCTCCCTCTGCTTGTGTGCACTCTCTCTGTCTCTCTCTCTCTCTCTCTCTCTCTGTCAAATAAATAAATAAAATCTTTAAAAAAATTAATTTCACCTGTTTTTGCTAATGGTCTTTATCTGTTCTGGGGACCTATCCAAGGTACCACAATACATGTAGTCGTCCTGTGTTCTTAGCTTCCTCTCTGGTCTGTGACTGTTTCTCGGACTTTCCTTGGTTGTTGTGGTTTTTTTAAAGATTTTATTTATTCATTTGACAGACGGAGATCACAAGCAGGCAGAGAGGCAGGCAGAGAGAGAGGAGGAAGCAGGCTCCCTGCTGAGCAGAGAGCCCGATGCGGGGCTCGATCCCAGGACACTGAGATCATGACCTGAGCCGAAGGCAGAGGCTTCAACCCACTGGGCCACCCAGGCGCCCCTTTCCTTGGTTGTTTGATGGCTTTCCCTTTGGAGGACTACTAGCCAAGTATCTTGCAGAAAAGAAGGTCACTCCATTCAGATATAGCTGACGTTTTTCTCCTAGTCAGCTTGGGGTCATGGGGTTTGGAGAGGAAGACCACAGAAGGGAGGTGTCATTCTCATCACATCCTATCAAAGGCACATAGTGTCAAGGTGACTTATCACTGCTGTTGACCCCGATCACCTGGTGGTTGTGATAGTTCCACAGTATAGTTACTCACCTTCCCTCTGCTGACCCCAACTCTTCCCACACTCTTGGAAGCAAGCCACTAAGTATCCCTCAATTCAAGTAGGGTGGGGTAAGCTCCATGTCCTCAAGGGCAGACTATCTCCATCCAAGGATCTGGGATTCTTCTGTAAGAGAATTTTGGCTCTTCTCCTCCACTTCTTTATTATCATTCAATCATTTGTTTTTATCAGTATGTACTCATGGGCGTGTATTTTATACTTTAGATTATAATCCAAATACTGGTATTTGTTTTGTTTTGTTCCAGCCATGGCCATTGGGAACTTTTTCATTTTGCCTCCTGGGTTCCTTTCAGATGCTGCCATCGTTTTGTTTTTTGAGTACTTCTTTACTTTCTGACACTCCAAGATGCTTCAGGCTCTATTTTCCCTGCCCAAGAAGGCTACTGGGGTGATATTCTTCTAGGCTCCTTCGGTAGACAGAACTAGGAGCTAGGAAATACATGTATGTAAGCTAACCCATGCACACATATATACTTACAATGATTTCCATTATCTACCCGTCTGTCTATCAAACGAAACATCATTTTGTACTGTTGTCTCCCACTGTTCATTCTAGCCTTCCTCCCTTGCTCATCTGTAACTTCCCTCCCCCCCACAGTGAGAAAACCGGCTCCCACCATCTACTTACCTACTTGTGCGCTCTCAGTATACAGTGCAGCCGTTTCCAAATTGTTGACGTACACCCCCATGAGAAATTCAAATTTAACTACACTATGGTATTTATGTACAATTTATTTTAATGTTAATCTTAGAGTTTCCAGTTAAAACCCTATTTTCCAAAGTTCCTTAGGACAGTTCTTCCCCTCCACCTGTATTTGTAATACAGTTTAACATTCTTTTGGGCACCTGGGACCCTCAGTCAGTCAAGTGTCTGCCTTTGGCCCAGATCATGATCCCAGGGTCCTGAGATCAAGCCCTACATTAGGCTCCCTGCTCAGAGGGGAGCCTGCTTCTCCCTCTCCCTCTGCCTGCTGCTCTGCCTGCTTATGCTCTCTCTCTCTCTCTCTCTCTATCAAATAAGTAAATAAAACCTAACTTCCTTTATTTATTTTTTTTAAGATTTTATTTATTCATTTGACAGACAGAGATCACCAGTAGGCAGAGAGGCCGCAGAGAGAGAGGGGGAAGCAGGCTCCCTGCTGAGAGCAGAGAGCCCAATTCGGGGCTCAATCCCAGGACCCTGAGATCATGACCTGAGCCGAAGGCAGAGGCTTAAACCACTGAGCCACCCAGGTGCCCCAAACCTAACTTCCTTAAAAAAAAAAAAAAAAAAAAGATTCTTTTGTCACAAGTCTGCATTCTATCTTGGAATCCCCAGGCTTCTTGGTTGGTTTTTTACAATTTAATTTCTATACATTAAGGTTCACTCTTTGTAGGTCTTGACAAATGCATGGTATCAATCATATACAAGTCCAATACCATACAGATTCATTCCACCAACCTAAAGAATTTCCTATGCCTCTCTTAGTCAATGGTTCGCCCTTTCTAAATCCCTGGCAATGGCTGATCTGCTTCCATGCCTATATCTTATCGTTTTTCAGAATATCATATGAATGGAATCAAAAAGCTTTTAGTCTAGCTTCTTTCACTTAACAAAACACATCTAAGATTCATCCACATTGTTATGTGAATTAGTAGCTCATTCCTTTTATTTCAGAGTAGTATTCAACTGTCCTCAAGGTACCAAGGTGTGTTTGTCTATTCACCTACTGAAGGATAATCTTGGTTGCTTCCAGTTTCTGCTGATTATGAAGAAAGCTGCCGTAAACACTGGTGTGCAGGTTTTTGTGTGGACTTATTTTCAAATCAGTTGGGTAAATAGCTAGGACAATGATTGTTGTGCTGTACAGTAAGCCTATATTCAACTTTATTTAAGAAATGTCAAAATGTCTTCCAAAGTGTACGCCATTTTGAATACAGTTACTTTAAGTTTCACAACTTAAATACAATTTTTCTGATCCTTTCCTTTGTTTTCCAAGCTGGTAGTCAGAAGATCTCACTCATAAGGCAAAAACCACTGGCTTTGCCATCCGATCTGAGTTGAAATCCTGACTCCAAAAACATAAAGCCCATTTAAAAACTGTGCAACTTTGGACAGGTTAGTTAATCTCTCTAGTCATTAACTCTTCATATATGCATGATGTCATGGGTTAGGTTCTCCAGGAAGTGGATTCTGAAAGCACGTTTTGTCTGTGGGATGTCTATTAGGGAGAGTTCTTGGGGTCAACACCTACAGAAGGGAGGGAAGGCAATGGAATTGGGTAGAGGGAGAAGCTGAACAGAAGTGGCCCATCAGAGCTGTCCTGATCT
>PISX010033406.1:0-15116 GCA_004024625.1 Mellivora capensis | reverse complement strand
CTTGTTTCTTTTCTTCTTTTTCTGCCCCCCTAGTCCCCCATGTTGCATCTCCACTTCCTCATATCAGGGAGATCATATGATAGTTGTCTTTCTCTGATTGACTTATTTCACTAAGCATGATACCCTCTAGTTCCATCCACGTCGTTGAGAATGGCAAGATTTCATTTCTTTTGATGGCTGCATAGTATTCCATCGTGTACTGATGTTCCTGTTTTCTGCGTAGGTATCGGGTTACTTATGCTGATGTGCCCTCCGCATATGTCCTTCCGGTGGGAGATTCATGGGTTAAGGAAGAGGACGGCCCGGAAGATGATGGCCCCGCGGCCATTTTTATTGTTCCTCCTGCATTCCTAGGGCCGCCGACCTAACAGCGCAGAAGGTGTGGATGGCCTGAGGGGTGCACGCAGGTTTCGCCCGCTCTGAGTGTTTCCCGCAGCTCCCAGTGACAGTTTCCTCCTGGGTGGCAGGCGGAGTCCTGGGCTGCAGATCAGGGGTCCCTTATCTGGAGGGTTTGGGTTGGACAGGCCTCTGGGGACAGAAGCCTGAGAACCCAACCAAAAGTTTGGGTTTGGGCCTAGGTGCATTGCAGGCCCCACCTCCTGGTGTTGGAACGTGCTTCCTGGGGGCAGAGTAGAGTAGAGGGTGGTGGGGTTGGCCATTGGGAGGCCATCCTGGCCCTGGCTGCAACAGCGTTTAGAACGCTTTGTCTCAGGCTTCGGGCAACAGCACTCCGGCTCGGGAGCCAGACCCAGACGGCTCTCCCATAGGCCCCCGCTGCTGGAAGGGAGTTTGGCAGGGGTTCCCGGCTAATTCTCACCAGCTTTCTGCCCAAATTGACATCAAGTTGGGCAGAAAGCTCATGAGAATTGGCCTGCACTCAGCTGCAACTCAGACCGCACTCTGGTGCCGTGCTGGCAGTGCTTTCTTGCTAGGTGCATGTTGGGTTCCTGAGGGAGTGCTAGCTGGGCCCACGCAGCTCCCTGAGGGCCCCAGCGGAGGCGAGCTGGGGTGGGGGGAACAGATTTGAGTGAGGAGGTGAGACTGAGCATCAGGTTTAGTTTTTGGCTGGTAGGGGGGCACCGAAGATGGGGGTGGCCTGAGCAGGCATGCAGGTTTCTCCAGGTCTGAGGGTTCTGCACAGCTCCAAAGGGCACAGTTTCCATGTAGGTGGCAGGCAGACTCCTTGGGTGTGGATTCAGGGTCTCCAGTCTGGAGGGCTTGGGTGACAGGTCCCTGGGCATGGAAACCTGAAAACCTAATCTAGGGTTTGGGTTAGGGCCTAGGGGCATGGAAGGCTCGATATGCCAGCACTGAGGCCAGCACCCAGGGGGCTGAGTAGAGGAAGGGTTTGGTCACCCGTGCACCTGGCTTTTAGAGTGCTTTCTCGAAGGGTTCGGGCTTCGACCATTCAGGACCTCGGGTCAGGCCCAGGTGTCTCCCCTCAATATCTGTGCAGCTGGAAGGGAATTCGCTGGGGGTTTCTGGCCAATTCCCATGAGCTTTCTCCCCAAATCGATATCAATTTGGGCAGAATGCTTGTGAGAATTGGCCATCTTTCTGCGGCGATTCCGGCCACATTTGTGCCCGCTGTTGAGAGCGCTTTCTGGTTAGGTGAATGTTGCAACCATCTGGGAACTTGGGCTGGGGATATGTGGCTCCTGGGAGGGCCCCATCTTAGGGGAGCTTTCTGGGGGCAGAGTTGAGGGAGGGGCTGAGGCTGAGCATTAGGCTCCATGTTGTTGGCCTGTTGTGGCGCTGAAGGTGGGGGTGGCCTCTGGGGGGCATGCAGCTTTCTCCTGCTCTGAGGGTT
Source organism: Mellivora capensis (assembly GCA_004024625.1). Taxonomy (NCBI): domain Eukaryota; kingdom Metazoa; phylum Chordata; class Mammalia; order Carnivora; family Mustelidae; genus Mellivora; species Mellivora capensis. The sequence goes on along the minus strand of PISX010033406.1, from coordinate 13,306 downwards.
TTGCACATCTCCACATGGTACAGTTTCCTCCTGGGTGGCAGGCGGACTCCTGGGGTGTGGCTCAGGGGTCCCTAAACTGGAGGGCTTTCGGGCTAGGCCTCTTGGGACGGAAGCCTGAAAACTCAACCCAGGGTTCAGGATAAGGCCTAGGGTCCTGACAGGCCTGATCTACTAGCGCTGAAAATGAAACCCCAGGGGGCTGAGTAGAGGGAGGGTTTGGCCCCTGTGCCCTGGCTTTTAGAGTGATTTCTCACAGGGTTCAGGCCAAAACCACTCAGGACCTCTGGTCAGGCCCAGGTGGCTTCCCTGAAGGCCCAGGCAGCTGGAAGCAAGTTGGCCGTGGGTTTCCGGCCAAATCTCATGAGCATTCTGCCCAAATCAGTATTTGGGTGGAAAGCTCATCAGAATTGGCCAGCGTTGTGCTGTGGTTCGGGCCATGCCGGTGCCTGCTGTTTAGAGTGCTTTCTCGCTACATGTGTGTTGCAACTATCTGAGAACTCAGGCCAGATCCACTCGAATCCCCTGAGGGCCACAGCTGAGGGGAGCTTTCCAGGGCCAGAGTTGAGGTAGGGGCGCAGGCCAAGCCTCAGGCTCCATGTTGGTGGCCCGGTGGGGCGCCGAAGGTGGGGGTGGCCTCTGGGGGTCATGCTGGTTTCTACCACTTTGAGGGTTTTGTGCAGCTCGAAATAGCACGGTATCCTCCTGGGTGGCAGGTGGAGTCCTAGGTTGTGGCTCTGAAGTCCCCAATCTGGAGGGCTTGGGGGCCAGGCCTCTTGGGACAGAAGCCTGAAAACCCAACTTAGAATTAGGGTTAGGGGCTAGGGGTATGGCAGGCCCAATCTGCCAGCGCTGAGGAGGGATCCCTGGGGGGCATAGTTGAGGACAGGCATCATGGGGCATGACAGGCTCCAGGTTGGTGACCGTGGGGGCTGCCTAAAGTTGGGGTGGTCTCAGAGAGGCATGCAGGTCTCTCCTGGTCTGAGAGTTCTGCGCAGCTCCAAATGGCAGTTTCCATCTAGGTGGCAGGCAGACTCCTGGCGTGTGGGTCTAGGGTCCCCAATCTGGAGAGCTTGGGGGACAGGCTTCTGGGGACGGAAGTCTGAATACCCAACCTAGGGTTCTGGTTAGGGCCTAGGGGCATGTGAGGCCCCATCTGCGGGCACTGAGACGGGCACGCCAGGGCGCTGAGTAGACAGGGCGTTTGGCCCTGTGTGCTTATGGCTTTTAGAGCACCTTCTTGCAGGGTTCGTGCTGTGACCATCGAGACCACAAGCCAGGCCTGGAGGCTCCCCTGAAGTCCAGGACAGCTGGAAGCAAGTTTGCCGGTGGTTATTGGCTGATTCTCACAAGCTTTCTGCCCAAATCCATGTCAGTTTGGGCAGAAAACTCTTTAGAATCAGCCCGTGTTGGGCGGCAATTTGGGCCGTCCTGGGAGCGCTTTCTCGCTAGGTGCGTGTTGGGGTAGTATGGGACTGCATGTCTGGCCCACACAGCTCCCCTGAGTACCCCCGAGGTGGCGAGCTCCCTGGGGGGCAGAGTTAAGGGAGGGGGTGAAGCTGAGAGTCAGGCTAGCTGTTTGTGGCCAGGGAGCCACCGATGGTGGCATTGGCCTCAAGGGGGCATTCATGTTTCTCCTGCTCTGAGGGTTCTGCGCAGCTCCAAAGGGCACGGATTCCTTCTGGGTGGCAGGTGGACTCCTGGGGTGTGGTTCAGGGGTCCCCAGTCTGGAGAGCTTAGGGACCAGGCCTCTGGGAGGGGAGCCTGAGAACCCACCCCAGGATTATAGTTAGGGCCTAGGGGAGTGGCAGGCCCCACCTGATGGCGCTGAGGCTGCCTTCCCAAGGGGCCTGATAGAGGGTGGGTTTGGCTGGAGTTCAGAGCAATCCAGGCCGAACATGCGCCTGGTGTTTAGAGAGCTCTCTTGCAGGCTTCTGGCCGCTACCATGCAGGACCCTGGGCAGGTACCAGGAGGCTCCCCCGAAGGACCTGCCACTGGAAGTGAGGTCGCTGGCCATTTCCAGCCAATTCTCACGAGATTTCTCACCAAATTGATATCAATTTGGGCACAAAGCTTGTGAGTGTAAGGACCTATTTTATATTTTTATATTTTAATATTTTAGCCAGAGGCTTCCCTGCTCCCCTCCCCCCAGGGGACTTACTTAAAAACAAGTCTGGGAAACCAGCTCCAGGTAACAAAGCCCAGATACAAGGGTGGGTCAGGCCAGGTGGAGACATCCCGTCAGTGGGGGGGATGCATACTGTCTCCCTAGTTACCAAGGAGTATGGGCCCCGCCCTTTGGGAGCCTTTTGGGCGCCAATCCTAACCAAGGTGTGATAGGCTGGTTCAAATGTCTACTAGGGTAAATTGTAATTCAGTTGGTCACCTAGCATGACTGTGCAGCTTTCTCTGTGTGTTACAGTTTCATTGGCCACCTGTGCGTGGCCAGGCCCGACCACATGGCCTTTGCCCTTAAAAGCTAGTCTGTAAGAGGTGCGTCCCCGAATGTTCAGTTAGATTCTTGACGCTTGGCGTGAAATAAAGCTTTGCTTGACCTTCGCATTATATCAGTCTTTTCCTTTAATCATGGACCCATTTTGGGGGCATAACAGTGAGAATTGGCCAGCGTTGGGCAGCAATTCAGGCCGCACACCGCCCCGTCCTGGGAGCACTTTCTCACTATGTGCATGTTGGGGCCTTGCAGTACTGTGAGCCAGTTGTTCCCTGAGGGCCCTTGATGTTCCCTGAGGGCCCTTGTTGAGGCGAGTTCCCTGGGGGCAGAGTTGAGGGAGAGGGTGAGACGGAGCATCGGGTTCTGGGTTTCTGGTCTGGGGCCCTGAAGTTTGGGATGGCCTGAGGGGGCATGCAGGTGTCTCCAGCTTTGAGGGTTTTGGGCAGCTCCCAAAGGCATGGTTTCCTGCTGGGTGGCAGGTGGAGCTTTGGGGTGTGGCTTGGGGTACCCAATCTGGAAGGCTCAGGGTGGCCAGGCTTCTGGGGTTGGAAGCCTGAGAACACAACCCAGGGTTAGGGTTAGGACCTAGGGGTGTGGCAGGCCCCATCAAAAGGCCCTGAGGCGGGCTCCCATGGGGCGGCTGAGTAGAGTGCGTGTCTGGCCAGTGTTCAGAGGCAATCCAGGCCACCCATGCGCCCGGGCTTTAGAGGGCTTTATCACAGTCTTCAGGCCGCGACCACCCTGGACCTCTGGCTGGGCCCAGGAGGCTCCCCTGAAGGCCTTCACCGTGAGAAGTGAGTTCGCTGGGGCTTCCCAGCGAATTCTCACCAAGTTTCTGCCCAAATTGACATTGTTTTGGGCAGAAAGCCTGTGAGAATTCGCCGGCATTGGTGGTGATTGGGGCCATACGCCTTCCCGGTATTGGGAGCCATTTATCATTAGGTGCATGTAGGGGCCATGAGGGACCGTGGGATGTTCCCATGTGGTTGCCCTGAGGACAACCGCGGAGGCATGTTCCCGGAGGTAGAGTTGATGGAGTGGGTGAGGCTGAGTGTCAGGCTTCAGGTTTCCGGCTGGGGTGGGGGGAGGGGTGCTGAAGGTAGGGGTGGCCTGATGGGGCGTGCAGGTTTCTCCAGCTCTGAGGGTTCTACACAGCTCCCAACGGCACGGATTCCTCCTGGCTGGCAGGTGGAGTCCCAGTGTTGGATCAGGTTTCCCCAATCTGGAGGGTTAAGGGGAGCCAGGCCACTGGAGATGGAAGCCTGACAACCCAAACTAGGGTTAGGGTTCATGGTTAGGAGCATGGCAGGCCCAATCTGCCAGCACTGAGGCAGGATCGTCAGGGGTCTGAGTGGAGGGAGTGTTCAGATGGGGTGTCGGGCTTTGGGTTTGTCACCAGGGGGACCCTTGAAGTTGGGGGTGGACTTAGGGTACATGCAGGTTTCTCCTCTGATGGTTCTGTGCATCTCCATGGGCCACAGTTTCCTCCTGGGTGGCAGGCAGACTCCTGGGGTGTGGCTCAGGGGTCCACAATGTGGATTGCTTGGGGGCCAGGCATCTTGGGTGAAAGCTTGCGAACCCAACCCAGGGTTAGGATTAAGGCCTAGGGTCATGGTAGGCCCCAACTGCCACCTATTAGGCAGATTCTCCAGAGGGCAGAGTAGAGGACAGGCTTGGCCTCCACTCAGAGGCCATCTGTGCCTCAATTGCACCTGGTGTTTAGAGGGCTTTCTCACAAGCTTTGGCCCATGACCACACGGGACCCTGGGAAGGGCAGATGCGGTCCCCCTTGAAGGACCCCACTGCTGTAGGCTAGTTTGCCTGGATACCTGACAAATTCTCATGAGCTTTCTGCCCAATGCAGCATTCATTTGGGCATAAAACTAGTGAGAATTGACTGTCATTGTGAGGCTATACCAGCCACGTGCCCACCCACTGTTGGGAGCGCTTTCTTGCTAGGTACATCTTGGGGACATGTAGGACCATGGTCCTGTCCAGGTGTCTTCCCTGTTGGCCGCCAGGGAGGTGAGCTCCCTGGAGGCAGAGATAAGGGAGGGGGAGAGGCTGAGCCTTGGGATCTGGGTTTGTAGCTCAGGGTGGCACAGAAGGTGGGGATGGCCTGATGGGGGCATGCAGGTTGCTCCAAGTCTGGGGGTTTTGCGCAGGTCCCAATGGTACAGTCTCTTTCTGAGTGGCAGGCGGAATCCTGGAATATGGCTCAGGGTTCCCCGATCTGGAGGGATTGGGGGATCAAGCATATAGGAACAGAAGACTGGCAACCCAAAGTAGAGTCAGGGTTCGGGGCTCAGTGCATGGCAGGCCCTATGTGCCAGGGCTGAGGCAGGGTCACTGGGGGGCTGATTGGAGAGTGTGGTTCAAATGGGGTGTCAAATACGGGATTATGGCCCAGGGGGCCGCTAAGTATGAGAGAGGCCTCTGGGGTACATGCAGGTTTCTCCCACTCTGAGGGTTCTCTGCAGGTCCAAAGGGCACGGTTTTCTCCTGGGTGGCAGGCAAACTCCTGGGGTGTGGCTTAGGGGTCCCCATCAGGAGGATTTGGGTACCAGGCTTCTGAGGACAAAAGCCTGAGAACCAAACCCAGGCATAGGGTTAGGGCCTAGGGGCATGGTAGGCCCATTGCCCATGCTGAAGTGGGCTCCATGAACTGATTAGAAGAAAATTTTGTCAGCATTTGGAAGCGATCCTGGAGGATTACTGGTGCACCTAGCACACCCCCAGTCCTCCTGAGTGTCCCCTGTGGTGGCACTTGTCACACAAAGCTGTCATTTGTTGTCTCTCAGTCTGCCCTTTCTGCTTGGAGTAGATCTCTCTCACAGATGCCTGGCTGGATGACAGGTGGATGAATGGTTTTGGGATCTTTGGTCCTGGAACAGCAGGCATCCCTCAAAACCCTGATGGGCAGGGGGAGTCTCTGTCCTTCTCTGGGCCCCAGCCTTGGTGGAAACTAATGTCTAGGGCAAGGGACTTGGGAGTCCTCCCAGATGAAGTTTGTTCTAAGAAGAAGTTGACTTCCTTCTGAGATCACTATGAAACCACATTGTGTGGACATTCCTGAGGGACAGAAAGCGTGCTACTGTATTGTATTTTCCTTACACACTGTGGCTACCAAAGAGGAAACACACGCTCATCCTCACAAGTTCACACTTACACCTCTATTTCTGAGTATGACTACCATGGAAATGACAGTGAATTCCCTTTGGGTGGCAGACCTGTAGCTGTGACATTCAAGGTGTCAAGAGAAGAGGATGGAGATGGAGTTCTGGCTAAAAGGACGGATGTCCTTGCCTCTGGGGGTGAAGAAATCAGATTTGACCCAGAGGGCGCTACATTCTACTCAAAGAAGGGACATGATCCTAGGATCTTTGAGACCAGGGATCGCCATAGACTTTTCTGGAAAGTCTTCTGTAAAGATTTTCTGTTAGCTGTTGCAGTCCATGTGGTATCTCCGGAAATGACTACACTCTTGCACTGTGGCTTGAAAGCAGCCAAAGACCATCCATAGCTAATGTTCCAGACCACTTGATTGAGAGAACATGGGGGGAGTGCCATTTGGCCCATGGTGGTAGTTTCTCACACCCCAGATCTGCAACATGATGGATAAATGGGGGAGAGGGCTCTTCTTTTCCAGTGGCAGAGTAGAAAGACACTGGGGTCCATCCTGCCTGACCCTGGCCCCTGCACTTGAAAGGAAAAAAAGATGATAGTGAGATTGGCCAACAATGAAGGCCTCAGGAATTCCCTCCCACCCCCATTTCTCTGTCGGCCTCAAGCTTCCCACAACACGTTTGTCTGTGGTTGAATTTCATGTAGGTATCGTTTGGCTGAATCTGTCCCCATAGCCTGGCAGGTCTATCTTGCAGGTTGTATACCACAGAGATGCTCCTCTTATTCAGGCCAAGACCATGAGCACATTTGGGGTTCTCCTGAGTTAGCAGAGGATCTAGCATGTGTGAGCTTCAGGATGAGTCTGATTCAGTCCTCAGCAATGGTATGGAGCACCTGGCTTCCTGGGCCCTGTGTGGCACTGGCACCAGCCTGGCCTAGGCCACTTGTGCAGTTGCGATGGATAAGCCACTGGCCTGGGTGGTCCACCCCATGATTATTAGGTCTAAAGGCTGAGACTTAAAGTTCCTCCATCCTTACTGGCTGGGACCGGGTCACATGCCCATTTATGAGCTAATTCCTGGAGCCAGGAAGTGGGGACGTAGAAATTGGCACAGGTTGTTAGGATCTCTGTTGTAATGACTTTTCTAATGGCTGTGGTGGCAAGATCTTCTGTGATGCATCTGTTAATAAAATGAATATTAATTTATGATAGTAAGTGGTTGAAGGTGCTGTCTTAGCACCTAGCATCTCAGTCCCAGCACCTCGGTACTGCTGTACTACTCTGCAGAGACAATGGCTGAGAATGAACAAGATGGATGGAAACTCATCTGGAGTCCACAAAGGAAGGGTGTGTGTGTGTGTGTGTGTGTGTGTGTGTAGAGGGTTGGGGACAATAGCTCTGGCCAAGCTGTAGCTCAAACTTATCTCAGTTCAAGAAGGTGCGAGAAATCCTGGTGTTTCAGCGTCCATTATTTTGTAGATGGAGAATATGCATTTTGCATGGAATATGGCAAGACTTGTTCTGAGCATTCTCTAGTTGGTATGGAAGTCGGGGAGAGCAGCACCCTCCATCTGCTAGGATAGGCATGAGAGGCTGAGTGCTCTCAAGAAGGTGTCTGGCTTTCACAGGGCTCACTGTGAGCCTACACAAAGGACTGATGAGGACACGGTTTTGTTCTGAGGATGGAGTCTTGGAAGAATGCGGGGCCCTGTGTGATCCCGGGCAGGGGACAGACCTGGAGTCCACTGTAGAGCTACTTCATGGGAGTGGTGGTGATCTGTGGCATCCACTTCATGAGATGTCTATCCTTTATTGAATTCTGGGTGTGGTTTCTGTGACTGTGTCCTGATGGCTGGGATTTCCAAGGGATGGGATTTTTTGGCTTCACTGTAAGTGTTGGTCCACCAGAAGTGGGCAAGTCCCATTCTGCTGCTGAGAAGTGCGTCTCTAGTGGTTGGAGTGTGTATTACAAGCCTAGAGGCCAATGGTGAGGTGGTTACAGTGGTCAGCAGGCTATTGTTATTGATGATTATATGGGTGAATTCCATAGGATGAGACATTAGATCTTATGGTTAGGGATCCTCCTTAAGTGCCCATCAAGGGTTCTGTTTCTGAGTTTCATATTTGATATCTTTTTATTGCTTCTGATAGTCCTCCTTGTACTTGGTATTCCAATGAGCAGTGCATTACAACATTGCCTGCATTTTACTCGTGTGTTGATGAGGATTCGAGAAAGGAAAATGTTGTCAGTGCTTCCACAAATTGTACACTGGAACAGCCAAATAATAAAATTTTAGTTTTGACACAAAGTAGGATGTATCCTGCTGTGATTCTTAGTTTAAAGCAAAGGAGGGGGCCTTCTTTAAGTACTGGTAATGAGTACCATAGGCCTTCCTAGCGAAAATTATCAGATTCTATTGGAGAATTGGTCTTTGTGGAAGAATCAGGAGTCAACCAATTATTTGTCACCTGTTTCATTTTCCATGAACAGTTCCACAATATTTGGGTTCACACCTCTACCATTGTGAAATCATCCCAACTTTGGCAGCCGCTCACCCTTCTCTGCCAAGGGTATGTTTGAGCCAAGACAAAAGCAAATTCTCAGTGACTGGGAGACCCTGCGATCAGAATGCTGTTGGCAGGGAGTTACTGAGATCTTAAATTCTAAATGAGCTCCTGACACCCAGATGAGATGCATTTCAGATTTAGAAAGTTCAGATAGGAATTTTGTGTCCATGATGACAACTGAAGAAAATGTGTGGTCTCTAAACCTAACCTAACCCCTAACTTTAACGGTGAAACATAACCTGACCTTAAAGCCCAAACTGGAACCCTGAATCCCAAACCTGAAATTGAACCTGAAGCCTAAACTCTGAAACTGAGCCCTGGACCCAAGCTCTAAACCATGATCCCAAACCCTAAACCAGAACTCTGAGCCATGAACCCTGAACCCAAATCCCAGCATGAACCCAAACCCCAAATTTGACCTTGGACCTTATCCCAGAAGCCCTGAGTCTTAAACCCTAAATCATAAACCTAAAGCCCTAAACTCTAACTGTTCCCTTGTCCCTCATTCTAAATCCTCACCCTGATGCTATCCCCAAAGACTGATCTAGAACTCTGGCTGAAACCTGAACCTGAACCCCGTTGAAACCCTTCACCACACTTTGTTTATGCATTCACCACTGATGGATATTTGCAGTTTCTACTTTTTGATTCTTGTGAACACTGTTTGGACTTCGGGCTAGGGTTAGGGTCTTGGATTGGGGTCAGGGCCAGGATTGAGAGCAAGTTCAGATCAGAGTGTGGGTCTGCGTCAGGGCCAGGGTCATGTTCATTGCCACCGTTTGGGTCAGGGACTGTTGTCATTCCATATTGTTTCCAATTCATTGTTTCTTAGCTATTTTTGGAGAAGTTGGGGAATGTTGGGCTCCATGCAGCTTGAATTTCCAGAATGAATGGCTCCAGCTGGACCCTGGGAGGGAGCAGGTGCTTCCATTGAAGGGTGAGCTCTCCTAGTCCTGCAGTGCCCTCCACTGCCTGCAGAGGGTGTAGGATGCCAGCTCCCACCCTGAGCCTGGCCTGTGCAGCCACAGCTGGGACAGGTGTCAGACTTCTGGAGGACATGTGGCCACTCCCAAGCTGACAGGACAAGGTGGGGAGGATGTGGTTCCACATCCACACTGACAGGACCCACAGTGGAGGACGTGGGGCTGTGTCCACACTGACAGCAGTCTTGCCCCCTCAGGACCTGCTGCTGGAGGAGGTGAGGAGAAGCCGCCTGAGCGGGGACTGGTGAGGGGGTACGTGGTCTCAGTGCCCCATGGAAGAAGGGTGTGCTGTGTAGACACTGGGGCTTCCATGGTTTTGTGTGTGGTGAGGTGGCCTCCTGCAGTGCTGTTTGTGGGGCTGTGGAGTCCCCCCTATCTGGGCTCAGATGTGCACCCTGCGTCCTGCATCTGTGTTTGTGTGCATGCGGATTCGGTTCCTGAGGCTCCTGAGACAGTCTGCAGTCAGGGAGCAGCCTCCTGCCTCAGAGCTTGTGCTCCCCTTGCCTCGGCCCTGCAGGGTCCTTCCCATGTCCACACCCACATCACGGGTGGTCCAGTGCCTGGAAGTTCGGGAGCGACAGCGTGGACTGTGCAGACAGCTTTGGGGAGAGGAGGTATTTTCCAAGTGTCAGTTTTTCCTTGAGCACAGAGTGTCTTCCCATCTCCGTGTGTCTCCCTCCCTGTCTGCACTCAGTGTCTCAGCTGTCAGAGGACAGGTCTGTCACCCCCTTGGTTCAGGGGACTTCTAGGTATCTTGTTCTTTTGGATGCAGTAGTAAATGAGATTGTTCTCTGTATTCTCTTTCTGATGGTTCCTTAAGAGCACATAGAAATGCAGCTGATTTGTGTATATTGATTTTGTTCCTTGCAACTTTCTTGAATTTATTAGTTCTATTTGCCTTAAACTCAAACTGCCAGTTATTTGACCAGCAGAATGGGTTTATTTGGGAATAGCAGAGAATGGCAATCTGGGATGACCAAGCTATGGGCACATCACAGGCAAGTGCAAGAAACGAAGGAGAGGGACATTATTTCGTGGAGGAAGAAGAAGTTGGGAGGGTTGCTTGGAAGGAAAGTCCCCTGGAGAAAGGCAGGGGTTCAGCCAGATGGAGGCTTCTCACCAGCCGAGTTGTGGGGATGGTGGATTTCTTGTAGGAGACGAGCCCTCCAGCTGCCCCTGTGGGGCCTGGGACAGATGAGTCTCTCCTATGGGGGATTGTAATGTGGGGTCTGTAATGGGCACTGAGCACCAGGCACCCCCTTCCAGCCTCCCCTGCTGGTATCCCCAGTCCACTTTACGGAGGCTTCCCTTCACGCTTTTTCACAGTTCTAACCAGGTTGTGGTGGAGTGTTGTGGAGAATTGGAATTCCGAATCCTACTGCTTCTACTTCACCCAAGACATGGGGGCACCCGATTTAATCCTCCATGAGTTTCTTGCTAACATGTGGCCTCCTCCAAGGGTGAGTGGCCTCTCCATAGTGGGTGAACTGGATCTGGGAGGGCTTGGCCTCCAACCGAAGTCTGATGTCCTCTCTGCTTCTGCGATGTGGTGCTAATGTGGATGTTTCGAAGAGTCATTTACTCTGCGGTGATTTCAAATCTGCAGTAACTTGTCATAGCAGCACAAATATGCTTTATCTCCACACTCAGACTCCCCAGCTGTCATTTCTTTACCACATTTGCCACTTCACGCAGGCTACTTTGGTACATTTTACCCCAAACAGGGACAGTGTCCCACGGAACCACCATGTAACACCAAGTAAGGAAATCATGATGGTTCCCACATTTGAACCCAGACCACAGGCCCACTTCAGCTGTCACCACTGCCCAATGGTCTGAAATGAATTCTCCATTTGGATCCAGTTTTCTTCTTCTGGAATTTCCAGGACTTTCTCTTATTTGGGCAACCTTGATGGACTTAAGGAGCACAGAAGTTTCCCATCTGAGTGGTATTTCTGTATGGCTTATGTCACTACGGTTGTTCTCTGTGGACATAACATCCATCCACATTGTGACATGCATCAGTCGTTCATTCACTTTTTCACAGTGACTGAACATAAGAACATTGACCCCTTAAAACATTTCAGGTACACAATTCTCTGGCCTTAGCTGAGATCCCACAGTTGTACATCATTCTCCAGAATTTTCTCGTTCTCCCCGAAAGAACCTGTATGCATAAAATACCAACTCACCATTGTCCTTTCCCCTTGGCCCCCTGCAGCCACACCCAGCTTTGTGTCCCAGACACCTCATCCAAGTGGGATCATACAGTATCCGTCCTTCTGTGCCTGGCTGATTTCACTCAGCGTAATGACTTCCACATTCAACCCATGTTATAGCCTGTGTCAGAACTCCCTTCGTTTTTAAGGCTGAGTCATGTTCCATGGTGTATAAACTGCTTTTTGTTTATCCATTCATCTGTCAGTGGACACTTGGGTGGCTCCACCTTTTGGCTGTTGTGAGAAACGCTGCTCTGAATATGGGTCCTTCTACTTTCGAATTTTGGGGGGCATATAGGCTGCAGTGGAATTCTGTGTTTAATATTTTAAGGAACCGCCATATATTTTCCCCACAAATGAACCATTTTATTTCATTCCTTCATAGGGCAGAACAAGATAGCCATTTATGGTTCTACCTCATTTTGTTTATTCTTTTCCTCATGGATGGACATTTGCATATGTCATTTGCAAAAGGACATCCATGTCCCCGTGGATGGACATTTTTGGTTTTTGCTGTTGTGAACACAGCTGCTATGAATATTCCTGTACATTTTTGTTTTTTTGTTTGTTTGAGCCAGTGTTTTCAATTTTGGGGGTATATACCTAGGAGTACAATTATTGAACCTAATGGTAATTCTGCTTGGATCTATTTGAGTAAGTGCCAAACTATTTTATATATAGCCTGCACCATTTTTCACAAGTGAGGTTTAAGGGTTTCAGTCTCTCAACATCCTTTTGTTATATTTCATTCTCTTGATCTTAGTGATTCTACTTGTGTAAAGGGACATCTAACTGGTTTTAATCTTCATTTCCATAAAGATTAATGATGTTTAATATCTATTCATGTCCTTTTCACCATTTGTATGATTTCTCTGGAGAAGGGTCTATCCAAGTCCTTTGTCCATTTTAAAAATGGGGTTGTCTTTTTGTTGAGTTATAAAAGCTCTTTACATATTCTGGGCAACAGACACTTATTAGATAAATAATGTACAAATATTTCCTTCTATTCTAGGGGCTGTCTTTACACTTTCTGGATAGTATCTTCTGATGTACAAATATTTTTAAATTTTTTACATTTCTTTTTTTAAGAGTGAGTGAGAGAGCGTATGCAAGTGGATAGGGGCAGAGGGAGAAGGAGAGAGAATCTTAAGCAGGCCCCACACTCAATGTGGAGCCTGACGTGGGGCTCAGTCTCATGACCTTGAGACCATGATGTGAACCAAAATTAGGAGTTGGACAGTTAAACAACTGAGCCACCCAGGAACCAGTGACAGATTTTTAATTTTGAGGATATTTTTATCTAGTTTTTCTTTCCCTTCTTATGCTTTGGTGTCAGATCTAAAAGCATTGCTAAATCCAAAGTTATAAAGATTTATCCCCATTTGTTTCTTCTAGGGTTTATAACTTTACCTCTTACATTTAAGCCTTTAAGTTATTTTGAGTTCATGTGTATATGTGGTGTGAGGTAAGGGTCCAGTTCCATTCCTCTGTACATGGATAGTTAATTGTTTAGCACCCTTTGTTGAAAAGACCATTCTGTTTCCCCAGTGTAATGTTGTCTACCCTTGTCAAATTTCAGTGGACCATAGATAAAGGGTTTATTTCTGGGCTCTCACTAAATCCCACTGATCTGTATGCATCCTTTAAAAAAATGTTATTTCAAATTTTTTTGTAAATTTAAAACCAATTAATTGACATATAATGTATTATTTGTTTCAGGTTGTATGCATACCTATTTTTTTTTAATTTTTATTTTTTATAAACAAATTTTTATCCCCAGGGGTACATGTCTGTGAATCGCCAGGTTTACACACTTCACAGCACTAACCATAGCACATACCCTCCCCAATGTCCATTACCCCACCCTCCTTTCCCGACCCCCTCCCCCCCGCAACCCTCAGTTTGTTTTGTGAGATTAAGAGTCACTTATGGTTTGTCTCCCTCCCAATCCCATCTTGT
>PISX010033405.1:0-15119 GCA_004024625.1 Mellivora capensis | reverse complement strand
TTCATCTCCCCACCAATTTCCCTCAACACCCTTCTCCTCTCCATCTCCCCATGTCCTCCGTGTTATTTGTTATGCTCCGCAAATAAGTGAAACCATATGATAATTGACTCTCTCTGCTTGACTTATTTCACTCAGCATAATCTCTTCCAGTCCCGTCCATGTTGCTACAAAAGTCGGGTATTCATCCTTTCTGATGGAGACATAATACTCCATAGTGTATATGGACCACAAGAAGATTCTTATCTTGATGAAGTCCCAATAATTTATTTTTGCTTTTGTTTCCCTTGCCTCAGGAGACCTATCTGGTAAGAAGTTGCTATGGCCGATGTCAAAAAGGTTACTTACTACTTGTGTTCTCCTCTAGAATTTTGATGGTTTCCTTTCTCAAATTAGGTCTTTGATCCATTTTGAATTTTTGTTTATGGTGTAAGCAAATGGTCCAGTTTCATTCTTTCACATGTTGCTGTCCAGTTTTCTTAACATGCAACACCATTTGTTGAAGAGACTGTCTTTTTTCCATTGGATAGTCTTTCCTACTTTGTCAAAGATTTGTTGACCATAGAGTTGAAGGTCCAATTCTGTTCCATTGATCTATGTGTCTGTATTTGTGCCAGTACCATACTGTTTGATCACTAGAGCTTTTTAATATACCTTGAAGTCCAGAAATTGTGATGCCTCTGGCTTTACTTTTCTTTTTCAAGATTGCTTTTGTTATTCAGGCCACTTTATTTGATAAAAAGCATCAACAAAATAAGAATAGATGCAACATACCTCAGCATCATAAATACAATATACAAAAAACCCACAGCTAATATCTTCTTCAATGGAGGAAAACTGAGAACCTTTCCTCTATAGTCAGGAACAAGAAAGGGTTGTCCACTCTCAGGACTGTTATTTAACACTGTACTGGAAGTTCTAGCCTCAGCAATTAGACAACAAAAGGAAATAAAAGGCTTTTAAATCAGCAAAGAAGTCAAAACCTTCACTATTTGCAGATGACATGATACTCTATATAGAAAACCTGGAAGACTCTACCAAAAATTTGCTATAACTGATACATGAATTCAATAAAGTTGCAGGAAACAAAATCAATATACAGAAATCTGTTGCATTTCTTTCTATACACCACTAATGAAGCAGTGGAAAGAGAAATCAAGGAATCAGTCCCATTTACAACTGCACCCAAAACCATAAGATCCTAGGAGTCAAGTTAATCAAAGGGATAAAAGACCTGTCCCCTGAAAACTATAAAGCACTTATGAAAGAAACTGAAGATGAGACAAAGAAATGGAAAAGCATTCCACGTTCATGGGCTGAAAGAACAAATATTGTTAAAATGCCTATCCTACCCAAAGCGATCTATACATTTAATGCAATCACATCAAAATATCACCAGAGTTTTTTACAGAGCTAGAACAAACAATCCCAAAATTTCTATGGTTCCTTATGTTTTCCATAGCTGCTGCACCCATTTATATTCCCACCAGCAGTGTACAAGAGTTGCAATTTCTCCACAACCTCACTAACTCCTATTATTATTTTAAAAATTTAACAGCCATCTGTCTTCTTTACATCACAAATAGGTAAACTTGAATGTTAGAATGAACAACTCTGTGTCTTTGAGACCTGAGTTAGTGGCACCAATCTTTATCTTGCTTCTAGGAATTTGGTAATTGGTTTTGGTTTGCTATCTTTGCTGAGAAGAGGAAGTTACAGGGTCATAAGCTTGGCTCTTCCTACCCTAATATCAGTAACTATGGATCAGGGAACCAAGATTCCAACTACTAAGCACAATTATTCCAAATTTATATGTAGTAATTGAGGGGAGAAAAAGAACCATTGTGTGTTTGCAGACCCATTATAAGAGAGACCCAGGCTGAAATCCCATTATCACCTGACCTCTCCAAATCTCCACTATGACCTGTGATTTACATTACCATTTTGGGAACCCACATTTTTTTAAGGTTTTTTTAAAATTTTTTATTTATTTGATAGACAGAGATCACGAGTAGACAGAGAGGCAGGCAGAGAGAAAGCAGGAAGCAGGCTCCCCGCTGAGCAGAGAACCCAATATGGGGCTCTATCCCAGGACCCTGAGATCATGACCTGAGCCAAAGGCAGAGGCTTTAACCCACTGAGACACCCAGGAGCCCCAGGGAACCCACATTTTAATAATACAAGAAATCCCAGAAGATCTGGTTATTTTTTGCCCAGAGAATCATCACCTTGATAATTAGAGAATCATTATCTTTACAATTAACTGCAGTTTCCCTTATCAAAATGTTTATGAAAATATTTGAGGTAGTGATACATAATATTTATTCAAGTGAATCCAACTTTCCATTTATTTTAGATACTTTGAGTCTGTAATCTGGTTCTGGTCTGGAAAATGGGTGAAAGATTATGGTTTTCTATTGTAATGACTTGAGGCAGGTATCCTATCTTCATTCCTAAAATAATGACTTTAAAAAGTTGAACTACTTTAGCTCAAGTCAATAACCTTTTGCAGTGATCTCTGTGAGTCAACAATTCTTACTACCAGATTGAATATGCTTCCAATATTAGGATAAGAGCATTCACTTTTTGTTATGTGCTGTTCTTTGGTCTCTGTGACTCCAAGATCCTGGAGGTGATACCTGGAGCTGAGAATTTAAAGCTCTGAGCTTGTCATTATTTTGGGGAAAGTCAGAAACCAGATCACCTGAGTCCTTTTCATCATAATTCCACCATAAAGCCCTAAGACAGCATCTGCTTGGACATTCTAAATCTTGTCTCAATAGACACTTCATTCCATTCAAACAGCTGTGATAATTTAACTTGTTTGCTACTACAGGCTATAGCTTACTAGTATTCCATTTTCCAATGGTAATGAGGTCATCATTTAATCAAACTGTGTCAAATAACCAATGTTTGATTGCCATTTTTGAACTTTTATTTCTTCAAACCACTTAGATAGTTAACACAATGGCCAGTCATGGTTCCATCAAAAGAATAGTCTCCCAATAGGAGAAAGGCATTTAATTCAGGGAATTTTATGTTCACAAAAGCATCAGATTTTGTACTGGAGAATCAATAATCAGGGAAAGCTGCTACTGGCTCTGTTCTCTATCAGGCTTCTGAAAATCAGGAAAGTGTAGAACCAAAGATCTTATCTGACTGCAAAGCTGAAATTCACAATTTAGAGAGCACTCAGAGGTTAGTGAAAGACTTGTATCTGCTGCAGCCCATACAGCAACCTGTTATTGGTTGAGGAGCAAAATTAGGTTTCTGTCTGTCCTCCACCTTCCAAATCTCATGTAACTGCCTTTCACTATTGGACCTAACCTAGGACAAAAGAAATTTATTGGTTTCTAGCTCTTGTGATAAAGGAAGAATATAGACAAGGGTAAGAATGGTGCTAATCTATTACCAGGCAAACTAACACAGTGGTTAAGAGTATAGCTCTACTACCTGAGTTCAGATTCTGGTTCCATCATCTCCTAGTTGTGTGACCTTTGGTAGGCCACCCAATATCTCTGTGCCTCCATTGTGCCAGGTGAAATGTAGATAACCATCCTACTTCAAAGAAATTTGGGGAATTAATGCACATAAAATATGTGTAACAATGCCTGGCATATAGTAAGGATTACTACATTAAGGAATTATTATTAAAACTTGTAAATGCAGTTTTGTGCAAGTCTTTGGCAAGGCTATGGTCTCGCCAAAATCCAAACAAAATTACTAGGCATCAGATAACCTGTTTAGAACTGTTTGGTACCCGAGTTTTTGTTTTTGTTTTGTTTTTAGGTGCTCCTTCCTGGAGTCGCTCCATGAGTCATAATAATTTAACTTCTCCAAGTGTACTTTATGTTTAAGGCTACATATTATAGTAGCTAGTAGGTTTAATTAACATTGCTTTTAGGAAGAGAAACACCACTATGTGAAGATTTGGGGTAATATTAATTAAATCAGTTTTTTTTTTTTTTTACTTTTTCATGAAGACCAAGGAAAACTTGTTAAAAATATCACAATTTCTCTTCTGAGTAGGATTTCAAATGTGTTCTTTAAAAAAATGTCTGCCTTAGGGATCTTTATATACTTAAAATACCTCCAAAGTTTTCTCCCTACCCATAAAATAATAAAACACAAACTAATGATCTTATAATTTTAATTTCTCCAAAATGTTTCTCCAGAAACATTAATTGGAATATAATTAAATATTTCACCCACTGAGTTTATAATTCCTTAATGTTTTAAAATTCCTTAAAAAGTAGACATATTGTAATAGATTGATTGCAAAAAATGATTGTAACTCTTTATTCCTCTCTGTATCTGTGTCCTTTGTATATGAACTTGGAGATTCTCTCAGAAAGATGTAGAGACTTTCCTTAAGCATTGTGCTTGTGACTTGTTATTTATCAATACGAAGTGATGGCACTCCAAGACTTGAGGTCTTGTAACTTACATTCTCTCTTACTCCTCTGCTTTTATAACCAGAACATGTCTATTCCCCAGCTAGCCTGTTAGAGGATCAGACTTATAGATACACATGGAGGCAGGGCTGACTCACCCCGTTTTTCCAATCAAAGGTCAGACGTGTAAGATAAGCCCAGTAAGGAGTAGCAAAGACAACCTATAGCTGACCAACGATGCCTGGGGGAGCCCCACCAAACAAAGTTCAGATTAGCATATTTTCCAATAGCCTTTAGAGGGACAAAATCTTTTACAGGCCTCTAAAGTTATATGGTTGTTTGCTACACAACATTTTTGTTGCAATAAATATATACAGTGATATAAAGCAGTGATGATAATTAAATCCAAAAATTATTTTTTATTTAGCAAAGTCAGGAAGGCAGTGTTCCCATGTCTTTTTTTATTCTTAAGTTGTACTTTATTTTGGAAAAGTGTTAATATTCTTTTTGTTTGTTTCAACTTTTTATTTATTCATCTAAATAAAACTAGAACTAATGTTCTAGTCAGTTAACATTAGCATAACATTAATTTCAGGTATGCAATATATTGATTCATCACTTACATATAACTCCCATGTCTTTTGATTCTTTTCTAAATATGAAATGCAGAGCTTTCAGAAACAGAAGGGGAAAGTTAGATTACTTGCTTTGATTATCAAAAGCATGTTTGTATTTCTTTTTCTTCCAAAAGTCTATAAGCAACATATATAAGTAAGACGAATTTGTTCATTCTTCATATTTTACATTCTGCATTTATTACTTGCTTATGTTGAAATTGACAAGGGAATTTGAAGAAATGGTTTCCCTTTAATATTGCTGTGCAGGAGGGAAATCAGTCTCTAAAGAAATCTGTCTCGAAGTAACTAATGAGGAAAATAAAAAAACTTTCCTAAGTATGTTGGAGTTGTGGAGATGCTCCGACACATAAGAGAAAAATGTTGCAAGTGGAAAGCAGTGCAATTTCAAACACTGAATATACAGGCTTTCGAAACAAAATATCAGTTAGCACAAATAGAAATAAAAACACCCTAAAAATTTGCTCTAGAAAGGCAAGAGTGGTTATTTCTCAGCAACTCCACTTTTAACTCAATACCAAGTGAAGCTTTGCAGCTGGGGTGAATAGGACATGAAAAACACTTTATGAGAGGAGGGGGCTCAAGCCAATTCAACAAAACCAAGGCTTTCAGTCTATTAGGTGCTGAGGATATAGATTAGGCCAAAGGTTAGTGATTGTTAATCTGTGTGAAAAGCAGAATAATAGCATACATAAGGTGTGGGCACTAAAATTGGCTTACATAATCAGAGAATGGTTCATAGACGAGGAAATATGTGATCAGGTCTCAATTTATGTTTATAGTTTACCAGATCAAATAAGTGTTGGCAGTATAAAAGGGAAATATATATGTATAAAAGCATAGACATGTGAATAGTTGAGTCCTAAAGAGAAAATTCCATCTACCTGAAGCATAGGTGCTCTGGGATAGAAGAGGTTGGAGATAAGATATGATAGTAAAGATGACATGTTAATTACGTATTGTTGCAGACAAATTATCCCAAAACTTAGTTGCTTAAAACATTTGTGTCAGAGTTTCTGTGGGTCAGGAATGGGTGTGATCTAACTGTCTTCTGGCTCATGGTCTCTTGTAAGATTTTTGTTATATTCTGTCTCTTAGAATCAAATCACTAAGTCCAGTGCCCATTCAAAGAACAGGGCATAGATAGCAGGAGGAAGAAGTCATTGGGGTGTTTTAGAAACAACCTCCACAAGGGGATGAAAGTAATTTCTTCCATCAGAAATAATGGTATTCTAGAAAAGAGGTGGGTGAGGGGAAGAGGGAAAAATGAAATTGCTGGAGTAGGCAAGTGGCAAACCGTGGAGAGTATTTTCGTGTCCCAGTGAAATGACAGGAGAGCTTGTATAAGAGAGACACACAGTCCCTGTGTTGAGGCTAAGGAATGTGAATGCTTGTCACCAGAGAGATTCTGGAACAAAAGATCTTCAAGTGCCTCAGCAAAGGCCTGACAGCTTACAGATGAACACAGCACTGGCCTGCAGCGGTGGGGACGCCTGTTCCTACCCCACAGGTGAGCTGCTGCCGGAGAGATGTTTGCAGCCCCACCTGCCTGCCAAGTCTGAACAGGGACATAAGAGGCAAATGGCAGAGGGTAATATCAATGCATCCAGGTGCCCTGTGGTCAAAGAAATGTGAAACAAAGCACCTGGCACAGGGGACTCAGAGAAAAACAGAACTGAACATGGCAGACAGTTTGCCCAAAAATAGTACTGAGAACATTACAAAATTTAAAGCATAAAAAGACTTAGTAAAACAAACAAAGAAAATCATTATAATGGATTCAAATTATTCATAGGCAAGTGGAAAGAGAGAATATTAAGAATTGACAACTAAATCATTGACCTAGTATATCAAGTTAAAGAAATGGTTCTCTGAAAAAAAAATATGAGACAAAAAATATGAGATGGAAATAACAGATGCTTAAATTGTAAATAATAAAAATTCTAGAAGAAGAGAAAGTAATGGAGAAATAACAAGCAATTAATAAATAAAGTATGTGAATAATATTGCAATGAACGTAGGGATGTATATTCACATTAGTGTTTTCATATTCTTTGGGTAAATACCCAGTAGCAGAATTACTGGATCATATGATAATTTTATTTATTTTTCATTTTTGAGGAACCTCCATACTGTTTTCCCCTGTGGCTGCAGCAGTTTGCATCCCACCAACAGTGCACAATGGTTCTTTTTTCCACATTCTTGACAACACTTGTTGTTTTTTGTGTTTTTGGTTTTAGCCATTCTGACAGATATGGGGCAATATCTCATTGTTGGTTTTTTTTTAAGATTTTATTTATTTATTTGGCACAGAGAGAGAGGGAGAGTGAGAGAGAGAGAGTACAAGCAGGATGAGATGCAGAGACAGAAGCAGACTCCCCTTCTGAGCAGGGAGACCGATGTGGGCTCCATTCTGGACTCCAGGATCATGACCTGAGCTGAAGGCAGACACCCAACTGACTAAATCACCCAGATGCCCCTCAATGAGGTTTTGATTTGCTTTTCCTTGATGATGAGTGATGTTGAACATATTTTCATGTGTCTGTTGGCCATCTGAATGTCTTCTTAGGAGAAATGTCTGTTTATGTCTTCTGCCCAATTTTTAATTTAAGTTCTTTATATATTTTGGATACTAACCACTCTTTGGTTATGTCATTTGTAAATATCTTCTCCCATTAAGCAGGCTCTCTCTTTGTTTTGAAAGTCCTTTGTGCAGAAACTTTTTATATTGATGTAGTCATAATTATTTTAAAATTTGTTTCCCTGGCCTCAGGAGACTAATTTCTCTGGGTGCTACACCCAGTGTCAGAGAAATTAGTGCTTGTGCTCTCTTCTAGGATTTTTATCATTTTAGGCTTCGGGCCTTAAGTCCATTTTAAGTTTACTTTTGTGTATGATGTGAGAAATAGTCCAGTTTCATTCTTTTCCATGTAGCTGTCCAGTTTTTCCACCATTTTGTGAAGAGACTATCTTTTCCCATTGCATATTCTGGCTTCCTTTGTCATAGATTAATTGACCATACAACCACAGGTTTATTTCTGGGGTCTCTATTTTGTTCCATTGATCTTTGTGCCTATTTTTGTGCCAGTACCATACTGTTTTGATTACTATAGTTTTGTAGTATATCTTAAAACAGGATTGTGATATCTCCAGTTTTGTTCCTCCTTTTCAAGTTTGGTTTGGCTGTTTGGGGTCTTTTGTGATTCCATACAAATTTTAGGATTGTTTGTTCTAGTTTTGTGAAAAATTCTGTTTGTATTTTGATAAGGATTGTATTAGATATGTAGATCATTTGGGTAGTATAGACATTTTATCAATATTTGTTCTTCCAATCCATGAACATTGGAATAGCTTTCCATTTGTGTCATCTTTAATTTCCTTCATCATTTTTTTATGGTTTTTCGAGTATAGTTATCTCACCTCCTTGGTTAAGTTTATTCCTATGTATTTTACTCTTTTTGGTATAGTTGTGAATGGGATTGTCTTATTAATTTCTCTTTCTATTATGTCATATTAGTGCATAGACATGCAAAAAATTTAAAAATGTAAAAATCTTGTTTTTTGATTTGGTTTTTATCCTTTCTTTTGTTGATGTGGTATATCATGCTGATTAGCAAATATTGAACTATGCTTGCATCCCAGGAATGAATTACGCTTGATTGTAGTGAATGATTTTTTTAATGTTTTGTTGGATTAGGTTTGCTATTATTTTGTGAGGATTTCTGCATTTATGTTCATTAAGGTTGTTGGTTGGTAGTACTCTTTTTTTGTGGTGTCGTTGTCTGGTTTTGGTACCAAGGTAATGTTGGCCTTGAAGACTATATTTGGAAGCTTTCCTTCCTCTTTCATTTTTTTGAATAATTTGAGAAGAATAGGAATGAACACTTCTTTAAATGTTGGTAAATTTCACCTGTGAAACCATCTGGTCCTGGGCTTTTGTTTATTGGGGAGTTTTTTAATTATGGATTCATTTTCATCACAGTTAATCAATGTTTTCAAACTTTCTATGTCTTCCTGGTTCTGTTTTGGGATCTTGTTTATTTCTAGGAACTTATTCATTTATTCTAGTTTATCCAATAAGTTGACATATAATTTTTCATAATATTCTCTTATAATCCTTTGCATATCTGGGGTGTCAGTTGTTTCTTCTCTTTCCTTTCTGATTTTGTTTGAGTCTTCTCTTCTCTTTTTGTTTTTTGGTAAGTCTGGCTAAAGGTTTATCAATTTGTTGATCTTTTCAAAGAACCAGCTCCTGGTTTCATTGATCTGTTTCATTGTGGTTTTTCTTGGTTTCTGTTTTCTTTAATTTTGCTCTCATTTTTATTATTTCCTTCCTTTTACTGGTTTTGCATTTTGTTTATTCTTTTTCCCAGCTCCTTTAGGTCTAAAGTTAGTTTATTTGACATTTTGCTTGCTTCTCGAGGTAAGACTGTATTGCTGTAAACTTCCGTCTTAGAAGACATTTTGCTACATCTCCCAAATTTTGGACCACTGTTTTTTCATTTTCATTTATCACCAGGGATTTTTTTTTAAACCAGGGATTTTTTTTTTTTAATTTCCTCTTTGATTTCTTGGTTGACCCATTTCTTGTTTAGGAGCATGCTACTTACCTCCATGTATTTGTGTTCTTTCCAGACTTTTTCTCTTGGGTGATTTCTAGTTTCATAGCACTGTGGTCAGAAAAAAACTTTAATCTTTTTGTACTTGCCAAGACTTGTTTTGTGACTTAACATATACTCTGTTCTGGAAAATGTCCCTTGTGAACTTAAAAAGAACGTGTATTCTGCTGTTTTACGATGGAATGTTGTGAATATACCTGTTAGATCCATCTGATCCAATGTGTCTTTCAAAGCCACTGTTGAGGGGCACCTGAGTGGCTCAGTGGGTTAAAGCCTCTGCCTTCGGCTTGGGTCATGATCCCAGGGTCCTGGGATTGAGCCCCGCATTGGGCTCTCTGCTTGGCAGGGAGCCTGCTTCCTCCTCTCTCTCTACCTGCTTCTCTGCCTACTTGTGATCTCTGTCAAATAAATAAATAAAATCTTTTTTAAAAAGCCACTATATTAGTTGTTGATCTTCTGTTTGGTAATCTATCCTTTGATGTAAGAGGAGTGTGAAAGTATCCTACTATTATTGCATTACTATCAATTTCTCCCTTGACATTTTTTATAGTTGCTCTATGTATTTGTGTGCTCTCATGTTGGATGCATAAATATTTGCAATTATATCTTCTTTTTGGATTATTCCCTCTATGATTATGTACTGTTATTTGTTTCTTATTAACAGTCTTTGTTTTAGGCTATTTTTTTTTCAATATAAGTATTATTACCCCAGCTTTCTTTTCATTTCCATTTGAATGATAAATGTATTTCCACCCTTTCAGTTTCAATCTACATATATCTTTGGGTCTGAAATGTGTCTCTTATAGGTAGCTTGTAGCTTGATTTTGCTTTTTTATGCATTCCATCACACTATGTCTTTTGATTAGAGCATTTAGTCCATTTACTTTCAAAGCAATTACTAATAGGTATGTACTTACTGTTATTTTGTTACTTGTTTTATTATATTTTTGCATGATTTTGTATGTAGTTTTGTAGTTTTTCTCTTTTTTAAATTTCCTTTTAAAAAAAATTGTTTTTAAAGATTTTATTTATTTATTGGACAGAGGGTGAGAGAGAGAGATCACAAATAGGCAGAGAGGCAGGCAGAGAGAGAGGGTGAAGCAGGCTCCCCACTGAGCAGAGGGTCCAATGAGGGGCTCAGTCCCAGGACCCTGAGATCATGACCTGAGCCAAAGGCAGAGGCTTAACCCACTGAGCCACCCAGGTGCCCCTGTTCATTTTTTTCTTTCACAGTCTGCTGGGTTTCTCTAATGATATACTTGTACTCCTTTTTCTTTATTTTTTTCATATATGCTTACCCTTATGTTTATATAAAACATCTTATACATATAGCAGTTTAGTTTAAAAGGTGATGGTCACTTAAGTTTGAACCCATTCCAAAAGCATTACATTTTTACTCTTCTTCTTTCATTTTAGGTGTGTGGTGTCATACTTTATACCCTTTTACATTGTGAATCTCTTAACTGATTTTTATAGATCTATTTAATTTGACCTTTTCTGTGCTTCTTAATTTTCTTACTCCTGCTTATGCTCTTTCCTTTCCACTTAAAGAATCCCATTTAACATTTCTTGTAAGGTTGGTTTAGTAGCTATGAATTCTTTTAACTTATGTTAAATGTGCAGGAAACTTATTATCTCTTCTTCTATGCTCAGTGATAGCCTTGATGGATAGAGTATTCTTGATTGCAGGGGGTTTTTTCTCTTTTTTTTTTTTCGTTCAGCACTTTTAATATATCATGCCCTCCCTTTGGGCCTACAAACTTTCTGCTCAAAAATCAGCTGATAGCCTTAAGGGGTTTCCCTTTTATGTAACTGTTTTTTATTGTTGCTTTTAGAATTCTCTGTTCATCACTATTTTTTGCTGTCTTAATTACAGTGTATCTTGGTGTGTGCCTCCCTGAGTTGATTTTATAGAGGACTGTCTTTGTCTCATGGATCTGGATTTTTGTTTCCTTCTCCATGTTTGAAGTGTGGGCTGAAGGAACAGATCACACAACCAAGGCAGGAAGGAAGGAATGAAGCACTTTATATATTTGAGAATTAGCAAAAGGGCCACTAAGGTTAGAGGGTACAAGTGGTCAGCACTAGAAGATAGCATTAAATGCCAAATGTAAAAAATTGTTGAATGCTCCTCCGTGGAGCCTTTTTCTTACAGTTTATCATTAATCCATTTTTGTAGTAAAGAATAAAATGACCTAATTTGGTTTATGTATTAGAAAAAAAATAACTCTGAAAACATGGATTGCAAGAAGAAAGTGAGTCAGGTGAGAGAGTATATTTTGTATTTTTGATATTTGAGAAAAACTCATTTTATATTTTTTAAACTAAATTGGTATATTCTAATAAAATTGATTATGCACATATATCTATATCTCATTTTAAGAAAACTTTATACAAAATACTCCCCTAACTAGCATGTATCTCCCAAATAAATGACCATTTAGTGTCAAATGTCTTAGAGTAAACAAGAGTCAAGATTCAGACTGAAAAGGAGTCATTGGCTTTGAGGTTTAGGAAGTGACTTTAGCAAGTACAGATTCCATGAAAAGTAGAGGCAGGAGCCAAGTTGTTGTGCACTGAAGGATGAACTGAAGACAGAGCATTATTCTTCTTCAGGACAAATCAGTGAATGCTAGATAAGGAGGCAGGCTCCAGAGTGACCCAATCACTTTAGCACAAATACAACCTGACACATCTGAGCTAGGAGGGAGAGAGTTCATGCAGTCGTCCTCTGAAGAGAATGATCACTCATCACTTACTATTGGCTGCAGTCTTAGAAGACAAATCTATAATGTAATCATATGAGGTAATTGAAGAAGCAGTATCCACTCTGAGCAAAACATTATTTAAAACACGTGTTTATTGTAGCTGCCTCTAGCAAACAGCATTTCTTAGAAAAAGTGAAATATCATCATTTCAATTGCAAGGTAATAAATTATCTAAGTATAATCCTACTTTTTCTTCAAAATGAGAAAATGTGCTCTTCCCACAACTTATGTAGTGATGACTTGCCTGAGTATGTGTGATCAAATTCTTTTTAAAAATATATTTTATGTTCTGAGATTTCTGCTGTCTTCCCCTACATTTATGCTCATATTCAGCCTATTTAGAGATTGATAATTAATTAGCATCTCCAAAAGATTGTATTATTTTGTCTCTTTAACACGGGAACTGAAAGTGTTACAGATTGTAATAGGCACCTACCTAGAACACTCACTTAAAGGGACTCTCTGCTCAGGTAAGCTTCATTGGGAACCATTAAATCTCTTAGCACAGGTGTGTCCTGATAATTTAAGGCAAACTTCCCACAAGGTTTTAATTTTCACTTTATTCCATTAGCCTATTTTGCTGTGGTAGTTCTTTCACTCATTTTAGCTCTCAGGGAACCAGTATTAACTGACATATTCTTGTAAAAACTAGATTTGCGTCAGAAGATATTTTACTCAGTAAAGTGAGAGTAAATTTGGTTTAGTTTTCAATCTCCATATAGAGATTTTAAAGGTCATGTATGTTGTATGTGTGTTGGGGTGGTATGTTGAGGGACATTTATTCTTTTCTTTGCTAGAGCCATTGTTATATTTAAAAAGCAAATACAATATGATATGAGGAAGTGAAGATGCACCGTGGGGGATTTGAGGGGTAGGAAAAGAATAAATGAAACAAGATGGGATCAGGAGGGAGACAAACCATAAGAGACTCTTAATGTCACAGAACAAACTGAGGGGGGCCGGGGGAGTGGGATAGGGAGAGGGTGGTAGGGATATGGACATTGGGAAGGGTGTGTGCTATGGTGAGTGCTGTGAAGTGTGTAAACCTGGCGATTCACAGACCTGTACCCCTGGGGCTAATAATACATTATATGTTTATAAAAATTTTTTTTAATTTTTAAAAAAGCAAATACAAATTAAGAAATAATGGTATCTGATCCTTTATAACGTATACTTGTGTTATCTAATAATGTTTGTTCCATACGATGTGTCATGCATTATCAGGCATAAATTATAGTGCTTTAGCTTTTTGGAGTTCTTTAGTATGACTGTAAGGCTGTATTGACCATTACTAAAATTTAAAAAATCATGTTATTTCTTAATTTCAGCTGTTGGTTTATAATAAATATTGATTATCCTGATTAGCTATATATTTCATTTTAAAGTGAGGATTTGCATTATAATACCACTAAAATTTTCATAAGACTTTCATCCAAACAGTATTAATTTGAAAGTATACAGTATATATATTTTCACTAGAGATTACAAAAGCAATGATGAGTAAGACCAAATCATTTCTCCTCCATCCTCTTTTTTTAACATTTTACTTTGAGATACCTGTAGGTTCACATGCAGTTGTAAGAAGTAATACAGAGAGATTCCAATACCTTTCACCAAGTTTCAAAATGGTAGATGGTATAATGTATAATGGTATAATTGTATAATTCTAATACAATATCACAAACAAGAATTTGACGTTGATACAATCCATTGATCTTACCCAGGTTTTACCAATTTTATATATTCTTCATGTATTCAGTTTTATGTGATTTTATAACATGTAGATTTGTTCGACCATCTGTAGCAACAACAACTTCCCACCTTCCTAAACACTGGCAACCACCAATCTGTTCTCCAGCTCTAGAATTTTGTCATTTCAATAATGTTAAATAAATGGAATCAAGTGATATGGAAAATTTTGAGAATGATCATATTTACTCAGCATAATCCTATTGAATTTGGATGTTTGTGGGTCTATTTCTGCATTCTCTATACTGTTCCACTGATCTATGTGTCTTTCCCTTCACCAAAACCACATTTCCTTTATGACTATAGCTCTATATAAAGCCTTATCATCAGGTAGAGCGAGTCCTTTCCCCCTTTATCCTTCTTCTTAAAATTGTTTTAGCTACTTTAGATCTAATGTTTTTCCATATAAAGTTTAGAACAAACTTTTCTATGTATGCACACACACACACACACACACACACACCCTTGTGTGGATTTTGATGAAAATTGTAATGATTTTATTGATCAATTTGGGGAATCTTCTGTTCTCTTTTAAAAGCCCCAGATATTTTAAAGCTCATGTCATAACACAAAGCTCCCTCTAACCATCCTTATTACTATCAGCTGCTCTCACTTACTCAGTGACCTCTTTAGCGCTACTCTCTTTTTCTCAATTATTCTTCTAGGTGTTATCAACACAGTGCGGAGGGCTTGTTACAGTTTTAGGGTTTCTTAACTGCCTTTTCCAAAATGGCATTTTTCTACATGCTTTCACATGATTTTTTTTTAATTTCTTTTCAGTGTAACAGAGTTCATAGTTTTACACCACACCCAGTGCTCCATGCAATGCGTGCCCTCCACAATACCCACCACCTGGCTCCCCCAACCTCCCACCCCCCGCCCCTTCAAAACCCTCAGGTTGTTTTTCAGAGTCCATAGTCTCTCATGGTTCATCTCCCCCCCAATTTCCCTCAACTC
>PISX010033404.1:0-15125 GCA_004024625.1 Mellivora capensis | reverse complement strand
TGGAATTTTGATCAGAATGGCATTAAAAGTATAGATTGCTCTAGGTAGTATAGACATTTTAACAATGTTTATTCTTCCGATCCAAGAACATGGAATGGTCTTCCATCTTTTTATGTCTTCAATTTCTTTCATGAGTGTTCTGTAGTTCCTCAAGTACAGATCCTTTACCTCTTTGGTTAGGTTTATTCCCAGGTATCTTATGGTTCTTGGTGCTATAGTAAATGGAATCGATTCTCTAATTTCCCTTTCTGTATTTTCATTATTAGTGTATAAGAAAGCCACTGATTTCTGTACATTGACTTTGTATCCTGCCACGTTACTGAATTGCTGTATGAGTTCTAGTAGTTTGGGGGAGGAGTCTTTTGGGTTTTCCATATAAAGTATCATGTCATCTGCAAAGAGAGAGAGTTTGACTTCTTCCTTGCCAATTTGGATACCTTTTATTTCTCTTTGTTGTCTGATTGCTGTTGGTAGGACTTCTAATACTATGTTGAACAAGAGTGGTGAGAGTGGACAACCTGTCGTGTTCCGGATCTCAACGGGAAGGCTGTGAGCTTCTTCCCATTGAGGATGATGTTTGCTGTGGGCCTTTCATAGATAGATTTTATGAAGTTCAGGAATGTTCCTTCTATCCCTATACTTTGAAGTGTTTTAATCAGGAACGGATGCTAGATTTTGTCAAATGCTTTTCTGTATCAATTGAGAGGACCATGTGGTTCTTCGCTCTTCTCTTATTGATTTGTTCTATCACATTGATTGACTTGCGAATGTTGAACCAGCCTTGTAAGCCAGGGATGAATCCCACCTGGTCATGGTGGATGATCTTTTTAATGTGCTGTTGGATCCTGTTTGCTAGGATCTTGTTGAGAATCTTAGCATCCATATTCATCAGTGATATTGGTCTGAAATTCTCCTTATGGGTGTGGTCTTTGCCTGGTTTGGGGATCAGGGTAATGCTGGCTTCATAAAAAGAGTCTGGAAGTTTTCCTTCTGCTTCAATGTTTTGAAACAGCTTCAGGAGAATAGGTGTTATTTCTTCTTTGAAAGTTTGGTAGAATTCCCCAGGGAATGCGTCAGGTCCTGGGCTCTTGCTTTTTGGGAGGTTTTTGATCACTGCTTCAATCTCACTACTAGATATTGATCTATTCAGCTTGTCAATTTCTTCCGGGTTCAATTTGGGAGTTTATATTTTTCCAGGAATTCATCCAATTCATCTCGGTTGCTTAACTTATTGGCATATAACTGTTGATAATAGCTTCTGATGATTGTTTCTACTTCCTTGGTGTTAGTTGTGATCTCTCTCTTTTCATTCATAATTTTATTAATTTGAGCTTTCTCTCTTTTCTTTTGGATTAGTGTGGCCAATGGTTTATTGATCTTATTGATTCTTTCAAAAAACCAGCTTCTAGTTTCATTGATACATTCTACTGTATCTCTAGTTTCTACCTCAATCATCTCTGCTCTAACCTTGATTATTTCCCTTCTTGTGCATGGAGTTGGTTTAATTTGTTGTTGATTCTCCAGTTCTTTAAGGCATAGAGACAGCTGTTGTATTCTGGATTTTTCAATTTTTTTGAGGGAGGCTTGGATGGCTATGTATTTCCCCCTTAGGAATGCCTTTGCTGTATCCCATAGGTTTTGGACTGACATGTCTTCATTCTCATTGGTTTCCATGAATTGTTTAAGTTCTTCTTTGATCACCTGGTTGATCCAAGCATTCTTAAGCAAGGTGATCTTTAGCTTCCAGGTGTTTGAATTCCTTCCAAGCTTTTCCTTGTGGTTGAGCTCCAGTTTCAAAGCGTTGTGTTCTGAGAATATGCAGGGAATAATCTCGATCTTTTGGTATCAGTTGAGTCCTGATTTGTGACCCAGTATGTGGTCTATTCTGGAAAAGGTTCCATGTGCACTTGAGAAGAATGAGTATTCTATTGTTTTAGGGTGGAAAGTTCTGTATATATCTATGAGGTCCATCTGGTCCAATGTGTCATTCAATGCTTTTGTTTCTCTATTGATTTTCTGCATGGATGATCTGTCTATTACTGAGAGCGGCATGTTAAGATCTCCTATTATCAATGTATTCATATCAATATGACTCTTTATCTTAATAGTTTTCTTATGTAATTGGCTGCTCCCATATTGGGGGCATAGATATTTACAATTGTTAGAGCATCTTGGTGGATAGTCCCTCTAAGAATGATTTAGTGTCCTTCTGTATCTCTGACTACAGTCTTTAGTTTAAAATCTAATTTATCTGATATGAGACTCACACACACCTGTGTGTCCTGCTTGTACTCAAAACCACAACAGTGGCAGCTGTCTGGGCAGCTCCAGACTGCCAGAAAAGCTCCAAGCAGTGAACGCACACTGAGATGTTCCCGCTGGCCCGGGCTGGGAGCACTCAGACTTTCTGGGGCTGAGAGCACCTGGGTGTCGCTGCCGCGCGCCTCTCTCAGGGGAGGGGGTGGAGCGGGTCTCAGGCTTTGCTAGCGAGGTGCAGCACATGCGTGGGGACTGCAAAAAAGGCTGTTTCTGCCCGCAAGGGTCCCAACCCCTGCCACACGCCAAGCGCCCTTAGGAGGTCTCCTCGCGGCTTAGGGACCAAGACCTGGTTTCTCCGCTGCACTCTCTCTGGCTCAGCGCCAGGGTTGTCTGTCCTCCGTGGTGGACTTAAGCCCCTGTCCCTAACCATTCCAATTCCCACAGTTTCCTTCTGCGACCCTTTGCTCTTTTTGAGTGCTTTCTATCAGACTTCAAGTTAAGGCTGGTCCCCAGTCATAGGGCACTCTTGTATTGGGGTATTACTTTCCAATGGGTCTCCTCTGGTGGCTCCCTCCCCCTTTTGTTTATCTTCGGATACCAGTCCGGCATACCCACTCTGCTTTACCTGCCCATTGGTGTCTTCTGCCCCCGTAGAGATTCTGACGTGTATAATTCTGATCTCAGGCTGATTTCATGGGTGATCAGAGTTCCTTGGCAGGTAATCAGCTCACTTTAGGGGACAGTTTGAACGAGCGCCTCCTCCTAGTTCCCCGCCATCTTGTCCTCCTCAACATTAGCTTCTCTTACATTTGTCCTCTTGTTTTTATCTTCTCTTCTTCAAAAGTTGTTGCCTCTATGGGTAGAAAGTGACTCTAGCCACTTTGCTGGAAGTTTATGATGTGGGTGATGACCCTCAGGGGCCTGGTGGCTGGGGTCTGCACTTAAAATGGACTGCTTTTGAATCTTGCTGATTCATGACTTGATAACAATTTGCAGTGTGGTTAGCTAGTGTGCTGAGGGCTATTTCCTTGATTGTGTGTAGGTCATCATTTTAATCAATTAGTGTCTTGAACAACACTGTGAATAGATGGCAAATACATAGGTAAGGTTTGAGATGCATGAAGATTTTATAGGCTGGAATGAAATGATGTGAGAATTTAGTAGAAGCCATTTAAATAATGATAAATGTTAAAACCCGAACTTGGAACTAAAATAGCAATATAAACACAAGATAGAAAACATGTATTTTGGCCGCAATATGTGTAGGATAATAGCTTAAAATGAGCCAGTCATTATACGTGGTATCTAAAAAAGTCCTTGTAATTTTTAAAAAAATTTTTTATTTATTACCTATTTGAGAGAGTGGAGAGAGTGAGAGAGAGACAGCACAAACCGGGGGAGGGGCAGAAGGAGAGGGAGAAGAAGACACCTTGCAGAGCAGGGAGCCTGATGTGGAGCTTGATCCTAGGATCTGGAATCGTGAACTGGGATCATGATCTGAGCAAAAGGCAGATGCTTAACTGACTGAGCCACCCAGGTGCCACAAGCAGATGCCTGAACAGGGACATGAACCCTGGACCCTCAGATTCAAATTTTGAGCACATTTATAAAAGGATAGTATGTAGGCAAAGGAGGTAGTATTCCTTTTCCATTCCACACTAGTAAGACCTTACCCACAGTGGTGTGTTTAGTGGTAGTTGCTGCTTTAAAAAAATTATTTTATGGGGTATCTGGGTGGCTCCGTGGGCTAAGCCTCTGCCTTTGGCTCAGGTCATGGTCTCAGGGTCCTGGGATCAAGCCCTGCATCTGGCTCTCTGCTCAGCAGGAAGTCTGCTTCCACCCCCCTTCTGCCTGCCTCTCTGCTTACTTGTAATCTCTTTCTCTGTCATATAAATAAAAAAATCTTTAAAAAATTATTTTATTTAAATTCAATTAATTAATGCATGGTGTATCATTAATTTCAGAGGTAGAGTTCAGTTATTCATCAGTTGTGTATAACACACAGTGCTCATTACATCACATGCGCTCCTTAATATCCATTGCCTGGTTACCCATCCCCTCACCTACGTCCCCTTCAGCAACCCTCAGTTTTTTTCCCTATAGTTAAGAGTCTCTCCTGTGGAGTTGATGCTTTTAAAGGGAGCTGTAGACACTGGAGCATGCTCAGTCTGGATGTCAGACAAAGGTGAGAACAAACACCACAGATAGCAGATAGAGAGCAGGTACAGAGAAGGCACTTACAGAGGTAGGGGTGTAAGAAACATATGATACTACAGACTTCGGTCACTTGTGAAGAAGCATGCTTGGGCCAGGTACAACACAGGCACCATGTGTTCTATTTCAGGAGGGGGGCTCAATCCCCAGCTGCCTTGCATATTTATGGAGGGGATGGGAGTAGACAAGGAACAAGGAACTTGAATTTAGAGTTACAGCTCTGGTGGTGTCAGAAATATGTTTACTGATGAAAATCACCTGGGATGTCCTAAGATCAGTGTGGCTCCAGTAAGAGGGCTTGAAGCTCTTTCTGCTGAACCATGTCATTGTCCAGCTAGTTGAGGAAGAGCTACAGGGTCATTCACCAAACAAACTGGTTGCTTGATCTTTAATAGAGCCACAAGGATGATGGGCAGAATATATATATGAAGTGGTTTAAGAAACTGGCTGTGGGGGCGCCTGGGTGGCTCAGTGGGTTAAAGCCTCTGCTTTCGGCTCGGGTCATGATCCCGGGGTCCTGGGATCGAGCCCCGCATCGAGCTATCTGCTCGGCGGGGAGCCTGCTTCCCCCCCTCCCCCCCGCCTGCCTCTCTGCCTACTTGTGATCTCTCTCTCTGTCAAATAAATAAATAAATAAATAAAATCTTAAAAAAAAAAAGAAACTGGCTGTCTTTGCTTATGGAAAAGGAAAACAATGGATGACATAATATCGGTCTTCAAATATCTGAAAGACTGTCATGCAGAAGAGAGATTGAGCTCATGTAATATCATCTCAAAGAAGATAAAGAGGAACTTGGTTCATATTTGCAAACTAAAATACATCCTGGTGAATTATAAAGAAATCTTTTTTCCTAGCTTAGATAGTATTTTTATCTGTTCAGTTCAAGACCTATGGTTGTAGCATGACCAGAAATTCATACGCTGACTTTTTTCCCAATTCATGTTATGAACAGGAGGGTGTCACATGCTTCTCCATGCATCAGTTCCCTCTAACACAGTAAAACCCACAGCTACCCTGGTCTACCCTCAGAATTTCTTTCTTTTTTTTTTCCCATGCAACTCCCAATGGAAAGGGCTAAAATATTTATCATATATGGAAAATGATATTTTAAAATAAATTTTAAATATAAAGAATTTTTAAAATTAATTTCAAGTTAATTAACATATAGTGTATTATACTGGAGTAGAATTCAGTGATTCATCAGCTGCATAAAACACCCAGTGCTCATTACATCAAGTGCCCTCCTTAATGTTTGTCACCCAATTATCCCTTTTACCCACCCACCTCCCCTCCAGCAACCCTAATTTGCTCCCGAGAGTTCAGCATCTCTTATGGTTTGCCTCCCTCTCAATTTTCATCTTAACTTATTTTTCCTTCCCTTATTCTCTGTTCAGCTGTTTCTAAAATTCTACATATGACTGAAATCATATACTCTCAGGATTTCTAAGACTGTCATTTTACTTAGATGTTTACATAACTGAATCTTGGAATAATAAACTATGCCCACTGTGACCAGACAGTGGCACAAGTGTATCTTATTCATGTTAACTTGCACATTGAAGCTGAGATTTAGTAAGGTGTGAAGGTGAGCAAATTTTCCAAAGGCAGAGATCATTGAAAAATCATAACTTTTTAAATAAAGATTTATTTATTTGTCAGAGAGAGAGAGAGGACGAGAATGAGTGAGCACACAAGCACGGGAAGTGGCAGGCAGATGGAGAAGTAGGCTTCCTGCTGAGTAAGGAGCTTAATGTGGGACTTGGTTCCAGGGTCCTGGGATCATAACCTGAGCTAAAGGCAGATGCTTAACTGACTGAACCACCCACATGTCCCAACATATAATAATTTATGTAATTTCAGATTGTCATCCCATTAGCCATCCTGTTCTCTTCCTGCTCAATGACCTGGAAAAGCAGTATCTATTCTGTTCCTATAGGGCCTCTGTGATGCTGACATGGACCAGTCATGGTTGGTCAGGGAAATGCCCTTTGAGATATGTGATCATAACTGCAGGATTGAAGAAGAGTTGCAGTTTTTGTTGAGTGGCTTCCTGAAGGAACTATTTGTTATGACTGAAGGGGAAGTGATTTTGAAGTTGGTATTATTCCAGGTGGAATATTTTCCTGTATTTCACAGCTGAAGTCAATAGACACACTCCTCCATCTATCTATCCATGGGACACTGTTTTTTAAAATATAACCCAGGTCAGGGTGTGTCTTAGTCTGGGAAGAGTCATGGTCAGGCTGACCCCATACAAATTTTGAGGTTGTCTCTGGTGTTCTTGCCCTTCCTCTAGCATTGATTGCCAGGTGGTTCTCTGCTCTATAGAGATGAAAGTGAGCCAGTTACAGACAGGAGAGTTTGCAAGTTGGTAAAATGCTCAACACATTCAATCTTTTTCTTCACTGCTGTATTACTTGAGGCATGGAAGAAGACATTTTACCAGAAATGGTTGAAAAGACTGGTAAGTGAGCACTTTGGGAGTATGTCTCTATGGCTAAGTATCAAATACCTCCTTGTGACTGTTGCTGTAGGTTAAAAGAGTCAAAAAGAAGAGCTGGAACTCATGAAGGACTCTCCTACCTCCCTGCCAAGTCCAAGGTGGAGCCACGTTCTGGAGGCATCAGTTTAGTTCAGTGTAATTGACAGAAATTCAATCTAGGAAAAGAATCTCAGTATTTAGGGTCATTAGTTCGTTCAGAAGCATATTTTGAGACCCTACCTCATACAGGACACCAAGCTAGTCATTGGGTTACAAGTATGAAGAAGACATGGTCTCTGCCCTCAAGGAGTTCATAATCTAATGCAGGGTGTAGACATGCAACAACTGCCTGGAATATGAGGTAATGATTCTAATCCAGGTGTTCCCAAATTGCTGTGGAATGATAGATGAGGGAGTAACTCATTCTTCTCAGGAAGGTCATGGATCATCTCTCAAGAGATGCTGCAGAAGCAGGGCCTTGTTTGCTAGATTCTTCCATTCTTCACTGTATTCTCAGTGCTTTGCACAATGTTGGACATGTAGAATTATACAACAAATTATCTGTTGATCATATATTCTAGGGGAGGGGGAACATCCTGAGGACGGAAGTGATTCTAATGGTGTTGGTAACTATTGGTAGCCTAGACTGTCAATGGAATGGGAAAGAATGTGGGACATGTGCAGGTAAGGCCACATGAGAAAGGCCTCAAATGCCATGCTAAAGAATTTGGAGATCATCTGGCACCTCACAAAGAGGAACAGACGGGCTTGAAATACTTTTTATTTTTTATTTATTTTTCTTTTTTTTTTTAAAGATTTTATTTATTTTTATTGGACACAGAGAGAGAGAGAGAGAGACCACAAGTATTTGCTCCACAAATAAGTGAAACCATATGATAATTGGTTCTCTCTGCTTTACTTATTTCACTCAGCATAATCTATTCCAGTCCCGTCCATGTTGATACCAAAGTTGGGTATTCATCCTTTCTGATGGAGGCATAATACTCCATAGTGTATATGGAGTATACTACTTCCTTATCCATTCATCCATTGAAGGGCATCTTGGTTCTTTCCACAGTTTGGTGACTGTGGACATTGCTGCTATGAACATTGGGGTACAGATGGCTCTTCTTTTCACTACATCTGTATCTTTGGGATAAATACTCAGTAGTGCAATTGCAGGGTCATAGGGAAGCTCTATTTTTAATTTCTTTTATTTTTTTAAAGATTTTATTTATTTATTTGACACAGAGAGAGAGATCACAAGTAGGCAGACAGGCATAGGGAGAGGGGGAAGCAGACTCCCTCACAAGCAGAGAGCTCAATGCGGGGCTCAATCCCATGACCCTGAGATCATGACCTGAGCTGAAGGCAGAGGCTTAACACACTGAGCCACCCAGGTGCCCCTATTTTTAATTTCTTAAGGAATCTCCACACTGTTCTCTAAAGTGGCTGCACCAACTTGCATTCCCACCAACAGTGTAAGAGGCCTCCCCTTTCTCCACCTCCTCTCCAACACACGTTATTTCCTGTCTTGTTAATTTTGGTCATTCTAACTGGTGTAAAGTGGTATCTCAATGTGGTTTTGATTTGAATCTCCCTGATGGCTAATGATGATGAACATTTCTTCACGTGTCTGATAGCCATTTGTATGTCTTCATTGGAGAAGTGTCTGTTCATATCTTCTGCCCATTTTTTGATATGATTATCTGTTTTGCATGTGTTGAATTTGAGAAATTCTTTATAGATCCTGGATATCAACCTTTTGTCTGTACTGTCATTTGCAAATATCTTCTCCCATTCCGTGGGTTGCCTCTTTGTTTTGTTGACTGTCTCCTTTGTTGTGCAGAAGCTTTTGATCTTGATGAAGTCCCAAAAATTCATTTTTGCTTTTGTTTCTTTTGCCTTTGGGGACATATCTTGAAAGAAGTTGCTGTGGCTGATATCAAAGAGGTTACTGCCTATGTTCTCCTCTAGGATTCCGATGGATTCCTGTCTCACATTGAGGCCCTTTATCCATTTCGAGTTTATCTTTGTGTATGGTGTAAGAGAATGGTCGAGTTTCATTCTTCTACATACAGCTGTCCAATTTTCCCAGCACCATTTATTGAAGAGACTGTCTTTTTTCCATTGTATATTTTTTCCTGCTTTGTCGAAGATTAGTTGACCATAGAGTTGAGGATCCATATCTGGGCTCTCTACTCTGTTCCACTGGTCTATGTGTCTGTTTTTATGCCAGTACCATGCCGTCTTGGTGATCACAGCTTTGTAGTAAAGCTTGAAATCAGGTAATGTGATGCCGCCAGTTTTATTTTTGTTTTTCAACATTTCCTTAGAGATTCTGGGTCTCTTCTGATTCCATACAAATTTTAGGATTATTTGCTCCAGCTCTTTGAAAAATACCCGTGGAATTTTGATGGGAATGGCATTAAAAGTATAGATTGCTCTAGGTAGTATAGACATTTTAACAATGTTTATTCTTCTGATCCAAGAGCATGGAATGGTCTTCCATCTTTGTATGTCTTCTTCAATTTCTTTCATGAGTGTTCTGTAGTTCCTCGAGTACAGCTCCTTTACCTCTTTGGTTAGGTTTATTCCCAGGTATCTTATGGTTCTTGGTGCTATAGTAAATGGAATCGAGTCTCTAATTTCCCTTTCTGTATTTTCATTGTTAGTGTATAAGAAAGCCACTGATTTCTGTACATTGACTTTGTATCCTGCCACGTTACTGAATTGCTGTATGAGTTCTAGGAATTTGGGGGAGGAGTCTTTTGGGTTTTCCATATACATATGTCATCTGCGAAGAGAGAGAGTTGACTTCTTCATTGCCAATTTGGGTACGTTTTATTTCTCTTTGTTGTCTGATTGCTGTTGGTAGGACTTCTAATACTATGTTGAACAAGAGCGATGAAAGTGTGCATCCTTGTCATGTTCCTGATCTCAACGGGAAGGCTGTAAGCTTTTTCCCATTGAGGATGATATTTGCTGTTTTGGCAAGAATTTTTAACCACAATGGGTGTTGAATTTTGTCATAACAACAAATGGTTTTTTGGTCATTGGCAAATGGCCTATTATGTTTCCAAAAGAATATGTGGAAAGTATGAGGCTAAGGCAAAGAAGCAGTAAGTCACAGCATGAACCACTGATTGTGTAATTTGAATATTTTTTGCAGTCTAGTTACTCGAACTCATGGTCTCACAGGACATTTCAGTGAGTTCAAGAGCTTCTGAATCCTGAAGACCAGACAATGATTGTAAATAGTCTCTATTCTTTTTTTTAAAGATTTTATTTGTTTATTTGTCAGAGAGAGAGAGAGCGAGCGTGTGAGCACAGGCAGACAGAGTGGCAGGCAGAGGCAGAGGGAGAAGCAGGCTCCCTGCCGAGCAAGGAGCCGGATGTGGGACTTGATCCTAGGACGCTGGGATCATGACCTGAGCTGAAAGCAGCCGCTTAACCAATTGAGCCACCCAGGCGTCCCAATAGTCTCTATTCTTGACCCCACTCCCGAGTAATGTAGGGTTGCAGTATTGCACATGACAGGAATAGACATCTTGGAGATTTACTGCCAGGGATTAAAATCTAGTCCCACCCTTACTTCCTGTGTGTCCTTGGGAAAGTCAGCTACTTTATTATGCTTTTATTTTCTCATCTGTAATATATGGATAATAGTACCTACTTCAGGGTTATTGTGAGGATTAAATGAGTTAATCCACGTACAGTCCCCAACAGAATGCTTGGCATATAGCAAGCTGTCAATGTATCATACAAACTGTGATGGAATGTGCTACAAGGTATTACAGGTGCAGCTTTAGACTACAGAATTCTAATATAGATCTGTGGCTTTAACTCCTTGGAGAACTGTAACTAGCTTTACAAGAGGAATTTGTAACACCTGAAAGAGAAATTTTAGTTAGAAATTAAACAAATTTGGCCGAATCTCAAATGAAATGAGTATATTAATTTTGTGTCCGGTGCTTGGGAAATGGTATTCAGGTAAATTTTAGTTTTACCACAATTTTTCTCTCATTTTTTCCCAGTATTTTCACCCAAGAAGCCCAGGTACTTGCAAAATACCTAATCCCTAAGAATAAAAATACATTTTAGAAAGACTAACTAAAATTTTCTTTGGAAATAACTGGTTTTTACATAAATAAAATACTGGTTTATGAACTAACAGCAGAGTTAGTTTTACCTCTTTTTCATTCTGCCAGAATCATCAGAACCAATGGCTTTTTTCCCCCCTATGAAGCCTTTCTTTTTTTCTTTTTGATTTTAAGTAAAATAAATTTAAAAAAATTTAATTCATTTTTTTTTCAGTGTTCCAAGATTTTTTTCTGCAGCACACCCCGTGCTTCATGCAATATGTGCCCACTTAATACCCACCACCAGGCTCACCCATGGAATCTCCACACTGTTTTCCAAAGTGGCAGACACATGAAAAAAAATGTTCATCATTAGCCATCAGGGAGATTCAAATCAAAACCACATTGAAATACCACCTTACACCAGTTAGAATGGCCAAAATTAACAAGACAACGAACAACAAGCATTGGAGAGGATGTGGAGAAAAGGGAATCCTCTTACAGTGTTGGTGGGAATGCAGGTTGGTGCAGCCACTTTGGAAAGCAATGTGGAGATTCCTTAAGAAATTAAAAGTGAAACTTTTCTTTTTAAAGCTTATTTTATTTAAATTCAATTAAATTCAATTAATTAACATAGAGTGTATCATTAGTTTCAGATGTAGAGTTCAATTATTCATCAATTGCATATAACACCCAGTATTCATTACATCACATGTACTCCTTAATACCCATCACCCAGTTACCCCATCCCCCTCACCTCCCTTCCAGCAACCATGAGTTTATTTCCTACAATTAAGAGTCTCTTATGGTTTATATCCCTCTCTCATTTTGTCTCATTCTATTTCCGCCCCCCACCCAAATGATCCTCTGTTTTGTTCCTTAAATTCTGCATATGAGTGAAACCATAGGGTGTCTTTCTCTGATTGACTTGTTTAGCAAAATGTCCTCTAGTTCTACTCACATTGTTGCAAATGACAAGATTTCATTCTTTTTGATAGCTGAGTAGTATTCCAGTGTGTGTGTGTGTGTGTGTGTGTGTGTGTATTCTCACATCTTTATCCATTCATCTCTTGATGGACTTAGGGAACTTTCCACATTTTGGCTATTGTGGACATTGCTGCTATAAACATTGGGTAAGCCTTTCTTTTTTAACTCAGAAATTGAGACATACTTCCTGCATGGTTACTCTATTAAGAGTGCACCTATTTGGAAAACAGTGTTGAGATTCCTTAAGAAATTAAAAATAGAGATATTCTATGACCCTGCAAATGCACTACTGGGTATTTACCCCAAAGATACAGATGTAGTAAAAAGAAGGGCCATAGATACTCCAATGTTCATAGCAGCAATGGCCACAATTGCCAAAGAGCCAAGATACCCTTCAACAGACCAATGGATAAAGAAGATGTGGTACATATATACAATGGAATATTATGCCTCCATCAGAGAAGATGAACGCCCAACTTTTGTATCAACATAGACAGGACTGAAAGAGATTATGCTGAGTGAAATAAGTCAAGCAGAGAGAGTCAATTATCATATATTTTCACTTACTTGTGGAGCATAAGGAATAACATGGAGGACATTAGGAGAAGGAAAGGAAAAGTAAATTGGGGGAAATCAGAGGGGAAGATGAAGCATGAGAGAATGTGGACTCTGAGATACAAACTGAGGGTTTTAGAGGGGAGGGGTAGGAGGATGGGTGATTCCGGTGGTGGGTATTAAGGAGGACACGTATTTCATGGAGCACTGGGTGTGGTGCATAAACAATGAATCTTGCAACACTGAAAAAATAAAAATAAATTAAAAAGAGAAAAAAAAAAAGAAGAGAGGGAGACAAGCAATGAGAGACTCTTATCTATGGGAAACAAACTGAGGGTTGCTGAAGGGGAGGTGGGTGGCAGATGGGTTTGATGATCATTAAGGGGGGCATGTGATGTGATGAGCATTGGGTGTTATATGCAACTGATAAACTGCTGAACACTACATTTGAAACTTAAAAAAAGTGCTAACTAAACTGGATAATTTTGTTTCTATCTAGGAGAATATGGAAATGGCTCCATAAAAAGGCTAAAATTAAGAATTTTATTTGCCAATAGGCTTTATTTTTTTTTGACTCTCTGTAAATCCTGGATTTACAGCTATCTCTTTCTCTGTTTCCCTTACTATGAAGAACTGTTCTAGAACTGTTCTAGTCACGAGTGAATGATCATAGATAGATCAAATCTCTATCCTCAACATCCCCTACTGAGCAAAGTTTGACTTATGTCCCTTGATGTCCCATCCAAAACAGGGCACTAGAGTTCTTCCCTTCCTCACCCCCAAAGCAGGACAGTCAGTTTCATGCTCTTCTCTCCTAAACTTCTTGAAGGAACAAGGATTTAACTTTTAGCAAGCTGCATTAAACTTGGTTTCACTCACTCTGTGTTCTGTGAGTGAACTGGGCTTGACCTCTGCATTTCTTCTGTGTTTCTTTGAGTGCCACCACTGTTCTCCATTCATCCTCTTTCTAGAAGTGAGTGCACCTCTTCTGTACTCTGCTCACTGAGAGGGGGCTGAATCCTATGATTTCACTCCTTTTCTTTTATTGCTAATGAATAATACCTGGCTTTGATCTTGATGCTGGTTCTGTTTGTTCCCATTGTTAGACTTGTCATAGTTGGTCCTGAATTTCTGTATCCAACTCTAAAAATACAATATTTTATCACTCCATTTTTGTTTAGTCTTTGCATGGACTTACAGTGAAGGTAATTAAAAGGAATTATAATCTTTGCTTGAATCTTTAAATGAGCACTCAAGGGACTTAAGTGTTTAACACTTTTAGCTACAGTTCTAGAAAATTTTCTTTTTTCCTATCTTAATTTCCCCCTCTACCCCATATCCTGTAGCTGGTCTAGAGCCTTTCTGTGCTTTCAAAAAATATACAAATATGCTGTTTTTGTTTATTTTTGGAGAATAGTAATAACTTGCCTATTTACTTATTTTTTATTGTGTTACTGTAGTCACCATAAAATAAATCATTAGTTTTTGATGCAGTATTCCAGAATTCATTATTTATGTACAACAGCCAGCGCTCCATGCAATATGTACCCTCTTTAATACCCACCACCAGGCTCATCCACCTCCTCAGCGCCCTCCCCTCTAAAACCCTCAGTTTGTTTCTCAGAGTCCACTGTCTCCCCTCTTTGTCTCCCTCTCCAATTTCCCCCAATTCACCTTTCCTTTCCTTCTCCTAATGTCCTCCATGTTATTATTTAAGTTCCACAAGTAAGTGAAACCATATGATAATTGATTTTCTCTGCTTGGCTTATTTCACTCAGCATAATCTCCTCCAGTCCCATCCATGCTGATGCAAAAGTTGGATATTCATCCTTTCTGATGGCTGAGTAATATTCCATTATATATATGGACCGCGTCTTCTTCTTTTTTTTTCTGGGAATATTTTATTTTATTTTTTATTAATTTTTTTATTTTTTTATAAACATATGTATTTTTATCCCCAGGGGTACATGTCTGTGAATCGCCAGGTTTACACACTTCACAGCACTAACCATAGCACATACCCCATGTCCATTACCCCACCCACCTTTCCCGACCCCTCTCCCCCCAGCAACCCTCAGTTTGTTTTGTGATATTAAGAGTCACTTATGGTTTGTCTCCCTCCTGATCCCATCTTGTTTCTTTTCTTCTTTTCCTACCCCCCCAACCCCCCATGTTGCATCTCCACTTCCTCATATCAGGGAGACCATATGATAGTTGTCTTTCTCCGATTGACTTATTTCACTAAGCATGATACCCTCTAGTTCCATCCACGTCATCGCAAATGGCAAGATTTCATTTCTTTTGATGGCTGCATAGTATTCCATTGTATATATATACCACTTCTTTTTTATCCATTCATCTGTTGATGGACATCTAGGTTCTTTCCATAGTTTGGCTATTGTAGACATTGCTGCTATAAACATTCGGGTGCACGTGCCCCTTCGGATCACTACGTTTGTATCTTTAGGGTAAATACCCAGTAGTGCAATTGCTGGGTCATAGGGTAGTTCTATTTTCAACTTTTTGAGGAATCTCCATGCTGTTT
>PISX010033403.1:0-15120 GCA_004024625.1 Mellivora capensis | reverse complement strand
TTTTTTAAAGATTTTATTTATTTAATTGTCAGAGAGAGAGTGAGCGAACACAGGCAGACAGAGTAGCAGGCAGAGGCAGAGGGAGAAGCAGGCTCCCTGCCGAGCAAGGAGCCCGATGTGGGACTCGATCCCAGGACGCTGGGATCATGACCTGAGCTGAAGGCAGCCGCTTAACCAACTGAGCCACCCAGGCGTCCCGGAGCATGCATCTCTTGATCTCGGGGTTGTGAGTTTGAGTCCCACGTGGGGTGTACAAATT
Organism: Mellivora capensis; assembly: GCA_004024625.1. Taxonomy (NCBI): domain Eukaryota; kingdom Metazoa; phylum Chordata; class Mammalia; order Carnivora; family Mustelidae; genus Mellivora; species Mellivora capensis. Next base: position 14,861 of record PISX010033403.1, on the reverse strand, counting down.
ACTTAAAATCTTAAAAAAAAAACCGAAATAAAATATTTTATTTCTTAGTTTAAAAACTTACTGAGTAGTTTAGGGGCATGTGGGTGGCTCAGTTGGTTAAGCGTCTCACTCTTGATTTCAGCTTGGGTCATGATCTCAGGGTCATGAGATTGAGCCCTGCTTCAGGCTCCGTCATGGGCATGGAGCCTGCTTAAGACTCTCTCTCTCCCTTGGGATGCCTGGGTGGCTCAGTTGGTGGGGATGGTGCCCCACATCGGGCTTCTTGCTCAGTGGGGAGCTTGCTTCTCCCTCTGCCTGCTGCTCCCCCTGCTTGTGCTCTCTCTCTCTAATAAAAAAATGAAATCTTAAAAAAAAGTATATGTCTCTCTCCCTCTCCTCCCACCCCCTACCCTCTACTTAAACACGTTCTCTCTCCCACTTGAAAAAATAAATAATTGGGATGCCTGGGTGGCTCAGTCAGTTAAGCATCTGTGTTGGACTCAGGTCGTGATCCCAGGGTCCTGGGATTAAGTCCCACATTAGGCTCTTTGTTCAGCAGAGAGCCTGCTTCTCCCTCTGTCTGCTGCATCCCCTGCTTGTGTGTGCTCGTTTACTCTCTCCCTCTGACAAATAAGTAAAATCTTTAAAAAATAATAATAATAAAAGACAAAAAATCCCATGCTGTGTAGTTTAAGTAATGCTTACCTGCTCTTGTCATTATAATTTATGATGTGGAGCAAATGTCTTTTGGATGCCGTGGCTTCCATCATTAATCCTTTGCACTTTCAGTGTCATGTAATATCTTTGAGAGTTAAGTTTTGTTTTGTTTTGTTTTTTCTGGTGTCACTTCTCTGGGACATCTTCATCCTTGTCGCCACAGTAAGTTTCCTTATTTATGTTGAAAAGTTTACCTGTACTAAGTTCTTCTGATGCATTTAACTCCATTTATTTCCTATTCAGATTTTACTTCCAGTTTTATCCCTTTTCATCTCTGCCCTGCCCTCCCTGCCCTTCCTTTTTTTATATAGGCTCCTTGCCCAGCATGGAGCCCAGTGGGGGCCTTGAGATCAACACCCTGAGATCAAGACCTGAGCAGACGTGAAGAGTCAGATGCTCAACTAACTGAGGCACCCAAGCACCCCTCATTTCTTTCCTTCATTTTCACCTTTGTAGGCCAGTTCCCTATCTTGATTGTCCATTTTTGTAAATGGGCTTATCACTGGTGGAGTATGAGGAACATAGCTATACACTTTGCTGTTTGTGTGTACAGAACTGAAAAATATGCCCAGTGACTCATCCCTAACAGACTTTGAAAGAAGTGATGAGATTGGTTCCTCATCATGATGCAAACTGTTATTTACATAGTGATTTGTGGACTGAGAAATCTGCAGTAAAGTTTGTATTTTATGCAGCTACTCACAGTTCATATATACCATGGTAATTAAAATTTGAAGTATGTTGTTGGGGGACTGATGTTACTTAATTAAAATATGGTAACTGAAATTTGTGTAAATTGGGAGTATGCAAAACCAGTACTACCAGTATAAAGAACATGTACAAATGAATATAAATGCTTTGATTTTTATAATGTTTGAAAGATTAACTCCTTGTGGGAAGATTTGTTACTGTATTCATTTTTACTGACTTATAGCTATAGTTTACAGGGAGAATCAGATGATGAGACTATATATATATGAAAATCCTTTGTTAACTGTGACACATGATAGAGAGTGTATTATGGTAAGGCAACCAACATATACTGAATAGCTCTAATAAAGCCAGGGAGTATTTTAGACATTTTACGTTTATTAGGCATGTTATTTGATTTTTAAAGCAACCTCTGAGGTTGGTAGTATTTTATACAATCTCATTTTATAGGTGAGGAAATTGAGGTCCACACCAAATCCATACCTGTTCTATAACTCCATTCTTTATGAGTGTTGTTGGAGATCCTCCTAGAGAAACTTTGATAGGGCAAAATTGAGACTAAACCATGAGGAAAGGAGCATTTTAGTTTTAAGTTTATGAGGCTTTAGGTGGTTAGATTCAGGTTAAATATTTTGTCAAAAATACTGTACCACTTGTGTATATTTATTGGATCCTTCCATGAGACACAGTATCAGGTTGCCTCACTCTTGGTGATGCTAGGTTTGATAACTTTGTTACAGGTATGACTGTCAGGTCTCGCCTGTAAAAACATACTTTGTTCTTTGTAATTAGATATAATTTATGAAAAAATACTGTGGGATGGTCCTCTCCAGCAACTTTTCACTGACCATCTATTTATTGTCCTTGCTCTGATATGCTTTAATCTTTAAAAATTAAGAAATAGGGGCACCTGGGTGGCTCAGTGGGTTAAAGCCTCTGCCTTCGGCTCAGGTCATGATCCCAGGGTCCTGGGATCGAGCCCCACATCAACCTCTCTGCTCAGCAGAGAGCCTGCTTCCCCTGCTTCTCTCTCTGCCTGCCTCTCTGCCTGCTTATGATCTCTGTCTGTCAAATAAATAAAAATATTTTTAAAAAATTAAATGTTTTTTTAAAGATTGTATTTTTTTTTTAAGATTTTATTTATTTATTTGTCAGAGAGAGCGAGCGAGAGAGCGAGCACAGGAAGACAGAGTGGCAGGCAGAGGCAGAGGGAGAAGCAGGCTTCCTGCCGAGCAAGGAGCCGGATGTAGAACTCGATCCCAGGACGCTGGGATCATGACCTGAGCCGAAGGCAGCCGCTTAACCAACTGAGTCACCCAGGCGTCCCTAAAGATTGTATTTTTAAACAGTCTGTACAGCCATCATTTGGCTCAAACGCACAACCACAAGATTAAGAGTCACCTACTCTACCAGCTGAACCAGCCGGGAGTCCCCAAAATTACCAGAAATTTTAAAATTGAATAACATATCTTTTATCGTAGGGAAGAGAACTAGATGATCTAAAGAGAAGAGAAGAGGTCCAAAGGCACCATTGAACTTTTTTATTTTTATAACTTTGTAATTCCTAAATTGTAACTTTGTAATTCCTAAAATAAAAAAAATTATTTTACTTTATTATTGTTTTTGAACATAAGGATCTTTTCTGTTTTTTTTAAGAATCTTAACATTTTCTTAGGAGGGGAGGGGCAGAAAGATTTTTTTTTTTTTTTTTTGAAGATTTTATTTGAGAGAGAGCATGTGCAGGAGAGGTGAGCAAGAGCAGAGAGGGAGGGGTGGAGGGAGTGAAGGAGAAGCAGACTCCCTGATGAGCAGGGAGCTGCCACCTCCGGGTTCCATCCCAGAACTCTGGGATCATGACCTGAGCCAAAGGCAGATGCTTAACCACCCAGGGTCCATGAGGGAAAGAGAGAATCTTAAGCAGGTTCCATACTCAGCACAGAGCCCAGTGTGGGGCTCGATTTCATGACCCTGAGATCATGACCCAAGCTGAAATTAAGAATCAAATACTCAACTGACTGAACCACCCAGGTGCCCCAGTAATTCCTAAATTATTATTATTTTTTAAAAGATTTTATTTATTTATTTGACAGAGATCACAAGTAGGCAGAGAGGCAGGCAGAGAGGGGGAGGCAGGCACCCCGCCGAGCAGAGAGCCGGATGCGGGGATCGATCCCAGGACCCTGGGATCATGACCTGAGTCGAAGGCAGAGGCCTTAACCGACTGAGCCACCCAGGCGCCCCTCTAAATTATTTTAGAATTATGTATTCTGTGAAGTATGTCAAAGGCACTGTTCTGTATTTTAATTGTTACAGTCTAGTAGAACACAGCATAACATATACATACACACTGGGCCTATTAAAATTTTCTGAGTTTGTTTTTTTTTCAGTTGTCATCAGTAAGCAAAATATAACAATCAATTGTAGAAATTTCAAAGAGAAGACAGAAGTTGAGGTTTACTTGGTTCGTCTCAGTGTAGTGGCAAAGAAAAGAGAGTTATTTCATGGCTGTAAGTAGATAGAACTGGGTGGACTGTGGTGATAGAACTTCAGGAATCAGGATTAAATAATAGCTTCTCTGGAAGTGGTAAATCTTGAACAGGGGAGGGAAGAGAGCTAAAGAAATAATAATTTTTAAAATTAAGTATTTTAAAAGATTTTATTTATTTGACAGAAACACAGCAAGGGAGAGAGAGAGCACAAGAAGTGGGAGAGGGAGAAGCAGTCTTCCTACTGAGGAGGGAGCCCTATGCAGAGCTTGATTCCAGGACCTTGGGATCATGAACTGAGCCAAAGGCAGACGCTTAAGGACTGAGCCATCCAGGCACCCCAAGAAATCATAATTTTATTTATTTATTTGACAGACAGAGATTACAAGTAGGCAAGAGAGGCAGGCAGGGAGAGAGAGGAGGAAGTAGGCTCTCCGCAGAGCAGAGAGCCCAATGTGGGGCTCGATCCCAGGACCCTGGGATCATGACCTGAGCCGAAAGCAGAGGCTTTAACCCACTGAGCCACCCAGGCGCCCCAAGAAATCATAATTTTAGATAGGAAGGTGGGAAAAGCACAACATAGAACTTAGTTGTCTTGGGGCGCTTGGGTGGCTCAGTTAAGTGTCTGCCTTTGGCTGAGGTTGTGATCCTGGGGTTCTGGGATCGAGCCCTGCATTGGCCTCCAGCCCAGTGGAGAGTCTGCTTCTCCCTCTGCCCCCCCATTTGTGCACGCGCCCCCCCCCAAATAAATAAAATCTTTAAAAAAAAAAAAAAGAACTTAGTTGTTTTAATATCTGAGCGAGATTACTGAGACCTACCGGGAAGGTGAAGAGGTAACTTAATGTTAGGGGCAAGATGAAAGAAGGAGGGATTGCCCCAATATGGTGGGAAAGGAGAATTATAATTGTTAGATTTTAAGCTATTGATGTTCTTTAAAACGTCATGAGGTCATCATTTGTAAGGAAAGATAGTAGATTGGGGACTAGAGTTTGGGAAGGGAGCTTGAAACAGCATGTGTACTATGAACTGATGCTGCTGGATGTAAATGAGCAGTACCAAACCTGTAGATGGAAAACTCTTTAGTTTATTATTGGTTATAAACTATAATGCAGTGTTTTCCCCATCACTTTAGTGGGTTTTCTCTCTTTATTCCTTATTTGGAGGATAAGTATTTTATAAAAATTTTCAAAGATATGTAGCTTTCTGATCTCATTTAGGATCATGTTAATGTTTGAAACTCTCTGAGAACCTGGCTGATTACTAAAGTTAATTTGTAGCACTAGCAGTAAAAATTTCCTGAACTAGATATAAATAACCGGAAAAACTGTGCAAGATGGAAGTTGAAACAGGGCTAAGATTTATTAAAGTGTCTGCCATGTGAGTCCCGAGTATGTAACCAACTCAAAAACAGTGCTGTTACGAAAAGATTTGGTGTATAAGAGTGGAAAATAAGCCTTGTGTATATTTCATCCAGGCTTAACCACATCTCTTGTGCCATCCTGGGAAAGATCAGGTTAAAAGATAGGCTGTTCACTGGATTTCAGGAGCCATTGAACGTAGCTAAACCTTATTAAACTAAGAAGAAAAGAGAATTTCAGGGATCAAGGGCTTCCCCAGGGACTGAGTTAGTTCCCTTACATTAGAGATTCTTGTAGCAAGACTCCTAGCTGATCATCTAGTGGTGATGTAAATCAAATTGGTACATAACATATTGATTGAACGAAGTGTCTTTACTAGATCATTTATAGTTGGTGTAAAGAAAATTATGGGTTTCTTTGGTAGATAAAACTCAAATCATAGATTTTTTTCCCTCTTTATTAGAAACAAATCCATACCATAAAGTGCAGTCCACCTGAAACTGTCTATTGTACTTCACCTAGAATTAATGAAAATAGTTGAGATATGGGACTATGGTACCTGGCTCAGTATAATTCTACTTAAATCTCTTAAAACTTTCAGTAGGTTCAGGATGCTACAACTATGTTCAGCATGGTTAATAAGCCAATCAAATACTTCAGAATGTTCATACTGCTTGCTTTATTGAGGCTGACAAATAAATAAGCAGATTTTCTTTTGGAGCTCTTTAAAAGGGCAAAAGTTAGAAAGTGTTTTCTTGGGTCGGCTGGGTGGCTCAGTGGGTTAAAGCCTCTGCCTTTGGCTCAGGTCATGGTCCTGGGGTCCTGGGATCTCGCCCGCATCCGGCTCTCTGCTCAGCAGGGAGCCTGCTTCCTCCTATCTCTCTCTCTCTGCCTCTCTGCCTACTTGAGATCTCTGTCAAATAAATAAATAAAATCTTTAAAAAAAAGTTTTTTCTTTACTCCTGAATTGACTCAGTATTCTCTTAACAGGACTATAACCAATGTGTTAAATTTCCTGTGAGTTTGCTTTAATGTGTGGTTTTGGAGTTCCTTCTGGGTCCCAGCATTTGTGTGACCTTGAACAGGGCACTTCCTAATCTCTCTGAATCTCAGTTTACTCATTTCTAAGTGTGAAGGAGCGATAATGATATCTTCTTAGGGTTGTTTGAGGGTTTAATGGGATAATGAATGTAGACTGTTTTGTAAACAATGAACTTTCAATAAATGGTATCTTATAATTTTCAAAACTGAATAAGTTATATGTGTTTCAGATTTGACTAGCTTTTAATTATGGAAATAAAATATGAATGCACTATTGAACAAAATTAAACTTTTACAGATAAGGTTAAAGAGGCTCTTGAACTCTCCAATCCTAATCCTTTCCCAGAAGTAACCATTTATCAGTTCATGTATCTTCCATGTCTTTTTCTGTACACAGTTTCTTTTTTTTCCACACACAGTTTCTACTTTATATCAAGAATTTAAAAGATAGTGATTTAGTAATTTTATAAATATTTATAATTACTAGTTATTAGAATCTGTGTTTTGTAGGGTCAGTAACCAAAAGATAGCAAAATTCAACAATGTGGTATGATCTTGAGCCAAATTATAGCTCTTTTTTAATATACCTAGAAAGGTTTAATCAAAGGGAAGAAGCCAGAAGTAAACCTAGCTTCAGCTATTTAGCTCAAAGATGTATATTGGCTTTTCTGACCAATAAATAGATCAAAACTTAAGAAATTTACTGTCTCAGCTTATCCTAAATTCCACAACTAGGGGTCAAAGATATTGTTTGTAGTCTGACAAGTAAGAAATACTTCCCTTTCTCAAAACTGTGAAAGTTTTGCCACTTTCTTTTGGGGGGCAAGGAAAACATTTGGGGAAGGATAGTAGGAAAGAGTAATTGAACTATTAGCTTATCATTGATCGTCAAGTATATTTAAATTACTTTTGTAGTGACCTGTGGCATTTTTGTTTGTAATCTGTACACATTAGGAGGTAGATTCTAGGCCACTTGTTGAAGAAGATTGATCTTGAAGCGTTGTTTGTTGTTCTCCTAAAGCCATTTGTTCTGACAGAATTTTCTTGATAAATAAGGGAATGTCAGGAGGAAGAGGCCGCAGTTTATTAGGGAGCAGCCATCTGAGTTGGAGAGTATGGATTTGACATGATCTCTCTTGCCGGAGTTGAAAGTCAGTTGAACAAAATTATGTGGAGAGGGGTTAGTGGACAAAGGAAAACGCCAAGTTAAAATGGTGTTATTTCTTATCACTTTGGGAGAGTGGTGGTAGAGGGTGGAACAAAAGAATCAGCTCCTCTTCATTCCAGTCTTCAGGCTGAACCTGGTGATGAAAGCCAAAGGACAGAACTCCCAGTTCAGTGTATTTGTGTGGGAATGTATAGTAAAGTTCCTCTTACCAGAATAGAGATGTGAGAACTTCCTTTGTTTGGATGATATCATGGAGGGTTCCAGAGCAGGATTGAGGTTAGTTTGTAAGTTTATGCCTTGGTGAAGGGTTGTTTACTTGGTTATCATATTAGAATGTAGAACGATTTCAGTATATATTGCCTGGAGAGATTCATATACATACATTAAATCACTTTCTTGGTAGCTCATTTTCTAAGCTTTGCTTCTGTTGCTTCTTCCAAGAGCTAGACTGTCCTGTTCAGTATAGTAAGGCCAATGTCACATGCTACTGGGCATGTGAAGTGTGGCTCATCTAAATCGAGATGAGAGTGTAAAATATACACTGCGTCTGAAGACTTAGTATGGAATAAGAATCTAAATTATCCCCAAATGTTTTTATAATGATAATGCCCTTTGTGGAGGTGGGTGGGGGGGTGCAAAAAGATGATTTTATTAAAGCACCCAGACAGGACCCATGGGCAGAAAGAGATGCCAACATATTGAAATGCTATTATTGATTACATATGAATAGATTTATTAGATTAAAATATATTAAAAGTGAATTTCACCTTTAAAAAATACAGCTGCTAAGAAACATTACACATGTAGCTGACATTATCTTTCTTTTGGGCCTTGCTGGTCTAGAACAACCTGCAGTAGGGATAAATAACTTCTTTTTTCTTGCTGTAAAATTTTATATGGGTCATTCCAGAGATGTTGAGTAATTTAAGTTGAATAAAAATGTTTAAGCGGTTGTTTAATTCCACAGTCAGATTTTTTTCCCCCTTGGAGGAAAAGATTTTTTTTTTCAAGTTTGTATTTAAATTTCAGTTAGTTAACATACAGTGTAATATCACTTCAGGTATAGAACTTAGTGATGCATCACTTACGTACAGCATCTGGCACTGATCAAAACAAGTGCCCTCCTTAATACGCATCACCCATTTAACCCCTCCCCTACCTGGGGGAAAGTTTTTTAAAATTTAATTTTATAAGTCAGTGGGAATACAGGAGTATAGTGCCAAATTAGTGTGTTTTGTGCTGTGTGCATACATACATGCATGTGTTATTTTTCAGGAATTTCCCATATTGTAGTGATCATGATCCAACTTATATCCATGTTCACAAGGCACAGGTCCTCAGTATTCCTACCTGATTGAGCCTGTCCATTGAAAAGCATTACTTTTCCAGAAGAATCCTGGAACCAGGTGCATTCTTCAGCCCAGCTCTTATCAACTCTTATTCCCGAGGAATGTGGAACATTAATCTTAACATGGTGTCAGACTTCGTATTGGGCGATCCCAAGCCAGTTTTCTACATTCATGAAATACATTTTTCCCCAAACTTTTTTATTTTTATTTATTTATTTTTAAAGATTTTATTCATTCATTTGACCAAGAGAGAGCACACGCAGGCAGAGGGAAGGGCGAAGCAGGCTCCCCACCCAGCAAGGAGGCCAACCTGGTTTCAGTTCAGGAGTCAGTCCTGTTTAGTCATTGCATTTAATTATGACTCTTTAGTCTTTTTTTTTTTTTTTTTTTTTTTGTCAGAGAGAGATGGAGAGAGAGAGAGAGAGCGCTAGCACAGGCAGACAGAGTGGCAGGCAGAGGCAGAAGGAGAAGCAGGCTCCCTGCTGAGCAAGGAGCCCGATGTGGGACTCGATCCCAGGATGCTGGGATCATGACCTGAGCCGAAGGCAGCCGCTTAACAACTGAGCCACCCAGGCGTCCCATGACTCTTTAGTCTTTATCTAGAACAGAGGTCAGCATACTACAGTCCATGTGCCAAGTCTCTCTAGCCACTTGTTTTTGTATAGCTCACCAGACAAGAATAGCTTTTACGTTTTTTCCCTATATCAATAAAAAAAAGGTAAAATTCACATAACATAAAATTAACCATTAACCATTTTAAAATGTATAATTTATTGGCATTTAGTATATTCAGCACATTGTGTAACTGTCACCTCTGTCAAGTTCAAGACTTTTTAAGCACCCAGAAAAGAAACTCTGTATCAGTAAGCAGTTTCCCCATTCCCTCTCCTGCTGCTTCTGATAAACACTAGTTGACTTTCTGTGTTTGTGGATTAACCTATTCTGTGTTTCATATAGATGAAATCATACTATATGTGGCCTTTTATGTCTGGCTCTTTTCACTTAGTGTGTTTTTGAGATTCATTCACATTTGTAGCATTTATTAGTATTTCATTCCTTTTTACGACTGAATAATCATTGACATAGGTACACCACATTTTGTTTATCCATTCATCTGTTGATGGATGTTGGCATCGTTTCTACCTTTTAGCTATTTTTTTTTAAAGATTTTACTTATTAGAGAGAATGAGTGAAAGAAAGCACGAGTGGGGTGGGGGAAGGGAGGGAGGGAGGGAGAGGGAAAAGCAGACTCCCTCCTGAGCTGGGAGCCTGATGCAGGACTCGATCCCAGGACTCGATCGATCATGACCTTAGCTGAAGGCAGATGCTTAACTGACTGAGCCACTCAGGTGCCCCCTTTTAGCTATTTTGAATAGTACTGCTATGAACATCTATGTATAAGTATTTGTTTAGGTACCTGTTTCAGTTCTTTGGTTTTAACATTTTTAAATAGTTGAAAAAAATCAAAAGAGGCATAATATTTTATGACATATGAAAACTATATGAGATTCAAATCTCAGTGGCCATAAATAAAGGCATGCGTATTCATTTATCTGTTGTCTGTGACTGCTTTCATGCCGCAGTGGCATAGTGGAATAGTTGTGATAGAGACCATATGTCCCACAAAGTTTAAAATATTTACTCTCTGGGCCTTTGTAGTAAAAGTTTGCTGGCTCTGAACAGTCCCTCTATTTTTTTGTTTTTGTGACGTAAACTGGTGTTTGTGTTTTGTTTTGTTTTTTAACTAATAAGACTTTTAAAAAAAAGATTTTATTTATTTTATTGAGAGAGCACATGAGCAGGGTGAGGGGCAGAGGGAAAGGAAGAGAGAGAGAATCCTAAGCAGACTCCGTGTAGAACCTGGTGTGGGCCATGATCCCACAACCCTGAGATCATGACCTGGGCCAAAAATCAAGAATTGGATGCTCAATCAACTTGGAAACCCCAAAACTTTATTTTTACTTCTTATTTTTTAAGATTTTATTTGCTTATTAGAGAGAGCAGGGGGAAGAAGGAGAGGGGGAAGCAAATTCCCCACTGAGCAGAGAGCCTGATGCAGGACTCAGTTCCAGGATCCCAGAATCATGACCTGAGCTGAAGGCAGAAGCGTAACTAACTGAGCCATGCAGGGACCCTCAGACTATTTTATTTTTTATTTTTTTAAATTATTTCTAAATTTTATTTATTTATTTTAAAAGATTTTATTTATTTATTTGACAGATAGAGATCACAAGTAGGCAGAGAGGCAGGCAGAGAGAGGAAGGGAAGCAGGCTCCCTGCTGAGCAGAGAGCCCGATGCAGGGCTTGATCCCAGGACCCTGAGATCATGACCTGAGCCGAAGGCAGAGTCTTTAACCCACTCAGCCACCCAGGTGCCCCTGTTTGTTTATTTTTTAAAGGTTTTATCCATTTATTTGACAGAGAAATAGAGAGCACAAGTAGGCAGAGTGGCAGGGAGAGGGAGAAGCAGGCTGTCTGCTGAGCAGGGAGCCCAGCTCCGAGCTCGATCTCAGGACCCTGGGATCGTGACCCGAGCTGAAGGCAGAAGCTTAACCGACTGAGCCACCCAGGTACCCCTCAAACTTTTTTTTTTTTTAAAGACTTTATTTATTTATTTGACAGAGAGATCACTAGTAGGCAGAGAGGCAGGCAGAGAGAGAGGGAAGTAGGCTCCCTGCTGAGCAGAGAGCCCAATGTGGGGCTCGATCCCAGGACCCTGAGATCATGACCTGAGCCGAACGCAGAGGCTTAACCCACTGAGCCACCCAGGTGCCCCTCAAACTTTTTTTTTAAAGGAGTTTTAGATTTGCAGAAAAATTGAGCAGGAAGTAGAGTTCCCACATACCCCTTTCCAGCCCCCCCCAGTTCTCCTACTGTAATATCTTGCATTGGTTGGCACATTTGTTAAAACTGATGAACCTACATTGACATGAGATTATCACACAAAGTCCATAGATTCCAGTAGAGTTGCACTCATGTGTTTATATTTCTTTGGGTTTTGACAAATGTGTATTGTCATGTACCTGCCATTAGAATAACATACAGAATAGTTTCACAGCCCTAAAAAATCTGTGCTCCACCTATGTATGCCTCCCCATCTCCTTTTCCCTCACAGCAGCAGCTAGTGATTTTTTTTTAAAGATTGTATTTATTTATTTGACAGACAGAGACCACAAGTAGGCAGAGAGGCAGGCAGAGAGAGGGGGGAAAGCAGGCTCCCCGCTGAGCAGAGAGCCCGATGTGGGGCTCGATCCCAGGACCCTGATATCATGACCTGAGCCGACGGCAGAGGCTTAACCCACTGAGCCACCCAGCCACCCAGGCGCCCCACTAGTGATGTTTTTATTGTCTCTGTAGTTTCGTCTTTTCTAGCATGTTGTATAGTTGGAATCCGAGTATAGTATGTAACCTTTTCAGGCTGGCTTCTTTCACTTGGCAGTATGTGTGTAAGGTTGCTCCTTGTTTCTGTGTCTAGACAGTTCATTTCTTTTTTTTTTTTTTTTTCTATTAACGGTATGTTTATTCCATAAGCTATTGTGACAATGACTAAAATTTACAATGTATGAAATCTCAGCTATGTAAAATATGAAAATTAATGAATAAAGTACTATTAAGAGAAAATGTGTAGAAACTTCTTTCCTTTTTATTTAAAAAAATTACAAAATTTATGCTGATGATTAAAATTCGAACAGTAGAAGAAGGTATACATAGCAAAGTCCTTTCCTCAGTGCCACTCCCTGGAATCTGGCTATCGTTCTAGAAACTGTTCTCTAGAAACAGAAGCATAATTTTCATTTAAAAAACACATCCACGGGGCACCTGGGTGGCTCAGTGGGTTAAAGCCTCTGCCTTCGGCTCAGGCAGTTCATTTCTTTTTATTGATGAGTAATATTTCATTGTATGGCTGTACCATAGTTTATCCATGTCCTTGTTATTACCAAGGATATCTTGATTGCTTCCAAGTTTTGGCAATTATGAGTAAAACTCCTGTAAACATTTGTGTGCAGGTTTTACATGGACATACTTTAAAGATTTTATTTATTTATTTGAGAGAGAGAGGGAGAGAGCATGAGAGGGGAGAAGATCAGAGGGAGAAACAGGACTCCCTGTGGAGCTGGGAGCCCGATTTGGGACTTGATCCCGGGACTCCGGGATAACGACCTGAGCTGAAGATAGTGGCTTAATCAGCTGAGCCACCCAGGTGCCCCTATATGGAAAGAAAATAGGCTATTTTTCATTTTTATATTATTTATTTATTTATTTTTAAGATTTTATTTATTTGAGAGAGAGAGAGAGACAGCACAAACGGGAAACAGCAGTGGGAGAGGGAGAAGCAGACTCCCTGCTGAGCTGGGAGCCTGACACGGGGCTTGATCCCAGGACCTGGTGATCATGACTTGAGCTGAAGGCAGATGCTTAGCCATCTGAACCACCCAGGCGCCCCAGATAGGCTATTTTTTAGAGCTGTGTTAGATTCATAGCAAAATTGAGTGGAAGGTACAGAGATTTCTCGTATATACCCTGTCCTGCTGTGTGCACATAGCTTCCTTCACTGTCAGAATCCCACACCAGAGTGGTATATTTAAACATTTAATGAACCTACATTGACATTACTCCCAAAGTCTACAGTTTACATTAGGGTTCACTTTTGGTGTACATGCTGCTGGTCTTGACAAATGCATAATGATATGTATCTACCATTCTAGTGTTTACACAAAATCGTTTTCACTGTCTTGAAATCTGTGCCCCGCCTACATACATCTACATCCCTTCTTCTCCATATCCTCTGGCAACCACTTAACCTTTTACTCTTCATAGTTTTGCGTTTTTCCAAAATGTCATGTACATGGAATCATGCAGTATGGATATAGTGTTTTCAGATTGGCTTCTTTCACTTAGTAATACACACTTTAAGTTTCTTCTATGTCTTTTCATGGCTTAATAGCTCATTTCTTTTTTTTTAAAAATATTATTTATTTATTTATTTGTGTGTGTGAGAGAGAGAGAGCGCGCGCGAGGGCGAGCACAGGCAGACAGAGTGGCAGGCAGAGGCAGAGGGAGAAGCAGGCTCCCCGCCGAGCAAGGAGCCCAATGTGGGACTCGATCCCAGGATGCTGGGATCATGACCTGAGCCGAAGGCAGCCGCTTAACCAACTGAGCCACCCAGGCGTCCCAATAGCTCATTTCTTTTTATAGCTGAATAATATATTCCATTATCTGGAGGTACCACAGCTTGTTTATCCATTTACTTAAGAACGTCGTGGTTGCTTCCACATTTTCTCAATTATAAATAAAACTGCTGTAAACATATGTGTGCAGGTTTTTGTGTAGACTTAAGGTTTTTTTTTTTAATTTTTTTTTTTTTTAAGAAATGTCAATTCTTTTTTTTTCTTTTCAGCGTAACAGAATTCATTGTTTTTGCACCACACCCAGTATTCCATGCAATGCGTGCCCTCCATAACACCCACCACCTGGCTCCCCCAATCTCCCACCCCACCCTCGTCCCTTCAAAACCCTCAGGTTGCTTTACAGAGTCCACAGTCTCTCATGGTTCATCTCCCCCCTCCAATTTCCCTCAACTCTCTTCTCCTCTCCATCTCCCCATGTCCTTCGTGTTATTTGTTATGCTCCACAAATAAGTGAAACCATATGATAATTAACTCTCTCTGCTTGACTTATTTCACTCAGCATAATCTCTTCCTGTCCCGTCCATGTTGCTACAAAAGTTGGGTATTCATCCTTTCTGATGGTGACATAATACTCCATAGAGTATATGGACCACATCTTCCTTTTTTTTTTTTTTTAATTTAATTTCTTTTCAACGTAACAGAATTCATAGTTTTACACCACACCCAGTGCTCCATGCAATGTGTGCCCTCCATAATACCCACCACCTGGCTCCCCCAACCTCCCACCCCCTGCCCCTTCAAAATCCTCAGGTTGTTTTTCAGAGTCCATAGTCTCTCATGGTTCATCTCCCCCCCAATTTCCCTCAACTCCCTTCTCCTCTCCATCTCCTCATGTCCTCTGTGTTATTTGTTATGCTCCGCAT